>JAVTVY010026054.1:0-104015 GCA_036873755.1 Hanleya hanleyi | reverse complement strand
AATGGCCAAATGGTGTACTGAAGCCAGTAATTTCCTTTGATGTTACCGACATAGGTATCTGCCAGTATCCTTTACAACAGTCCAGTGTGCTAAAATATTTGTCAGCTGAAAGTTTGGCGAATATTGCTTCAGCATCAGACATAGGTTCATTATCAATCCTAGTGATCTTGTTTACTTTTCTCATGTCGGCACAAAGACGGATACCTCCATCTTTCTTTTGTGCCATAACAATAGGACTACAATAAGGAGAGTCCGATGGCTCAATCACACCTAACTTCAGCATGTCGTCAATTTCGTTCTGTAAATTGGCATACATAGCAAATGGTATTGGATAAGGTTTTGATTTGACCGGACTATCATCAGAAAGAATGATGTGTTCAACTAGTGTAGTTAATCCGGGTACATTTGAAAATATGTCACTATATTCTTCGATCAAATCGTTTACCTGTCGACGCTGCTCATTCGACAAAATGGGACTAACATCTACAGATTTCCAGTCTCCAATCTCTGCAGAATCGAATGTCTCAACTACCAGTTCTTTTAACTCACTATCGGTTTCTAACATAACAGCCACAGAACCGACAACAGGAGGCACTCTTTGTACGTACTCTTTCAACATATTAATATGGAAGACCTTGTCAACACCATTAATATCAAGTACGTAATTATTAACACCCAATCTTTGCTTAACCGGAAATGGACCTTTCCACCTCATTAACAGTTTATTGCCGTCTGTTGGGAGTAACAATAACGCCAAATTACCTTCTTTCACTCGTCTAGGTGCCGCCTTAACATCAAAATACTTTTTGCTGGTTTCCTGTGCCTTAGTCAACTCATCCTTGGCAATAACACAGGTCTGCTGTAACCGGTCCTTAAGATCCAAGACATAATCATAAGTGGTTCTTACTTCGTCCTCAATCTGTGCATTAGCCCAGACTTCCCTTAATATCGCCATGGGTCCTCGTACTGTACGTCCATACAATATTTCAAACGGTGAAAATCCACCCAGACTTACCAACGGCGCTTCTCTGTAGGCAAATAGTAATGGCTCTATTAGGCGGTCCCATTCCGCTGGAGTCTCGCCACACATGCGCTTTAGCATTGATTTGAGTGTTCCGTTATACTTTTCACAGAGCCCATTACACTGCGCGTGGTATGGAGTCGTGTAAACACCATCAATAGACAACAATCTATGAATTTCTTTCATCATTTCAGATGTAAATTGAGCTCCCCTATCACTCAATACCTCTTTTGGTACACCCACGTTACTGAACATACCTATCATGGCCTCAGCAACAGTAACCGTGTCAATATTAGACAATGGAGCAGCCTGTGGATAACGAGTAGCCATATCAACCATCGTAAGGATATACTTACTGCCCCTTTTTGTCCTTGGTACAAGTGGTCCGATTATGTCAACCGCAACCCTATGAAATGGCATAGAAATAATCGGCATTTTCTCTAGTGGTACTTTACCTTTAGGAATGGTTCGCTGGCAAATGTCGCAAGACTGACAGAAACGATTGATGTCACCATGCATCCCAGGCCAGTAAAAATGAGCTTGTATACGATTGCTAGTCTCACTAATATCCATATGACCACCTAAAATAGATTCATGTGCAACCTGTAACACCATCGTTCGATATTTCAATGGAACTACCAATTGTGGCTCATACGTGTTTCCGTCCTTTCTTGAGCGAACTTCACGATACAGTAATTCATTCTCTCTGAAAAACTTTATTTCAACAGTACCCTTCTTACCAATTGTTCCAGTTTCTGCCATTTTACGAGCATGTTTTAAACTCGCATCTTGCGATTGTTCACGCAGAAACGTTTTTGAGTCACCTGCCTGTGGTAATTTTGGTACTTTAAGGGGACGGTTCTTGGGCACCATTTCAGTTTGACTGCGCGTCACAACAGCGTTACTACTTATCAAGTTAACACTATCTAGCTCCGTGGACTCCTTTTTGTCGCTAGATTTAACATCTGGTTCTATACGGGACACGTTTCCAACAATCAACTCACAAGTAGGGTTATCTAAACACAAAGCCTTAACTACTCCCGTAAAGTAGGGTGTATCAATATATAATTCAGCTTCAGGCGCTGAACGTACAGTTTTATCCACAGAAATATAAAACTTGACCTCACCCGTCAGTTGCCTGTCACTCACTAGGTCTCGTTTGATAATTACTCCGGAACAACCAGTGTCACGGAACACAATGACCTTTTTGTTACCTACAAATCCGGGTTGAGTTGGGAGACCCTTCAAAATCTTTGCGTCTTCTGGAAGTAAATAATCATCCCTGATCGATGGAATACGAGGTGCTAATTGTCCGCAATCATTATTGCATGTGTGAAATTCATCTAGAGGAAAGCATGTCGCAGAATATGTACATGTAGGTTGTGATGGACTAGCATGTTGGAAAAAAGCATTTCCACCAAATGTTTGAACAGCAGCAGAAGATTGACCTTGTTTCCCCTTTAACATACAATTAATCGCCTTGTGACCTACTTTAGAACATATGAAGCATGTCGGTCGTGGACGATCAGCAAACCATTGTTTCTTTTCAGGAAGTTTGTCATTTTTTCCTCTCGTGCTATTAACATCCGGTTGCTTAAATTGTTTTTGATCTTTATATTTTGATTTATCGAATGTTGTTTGGTGAGCGCTTATGTATGTATCGGCCTCCTGAATAGCTTCATCAATTTGGCGAATGGACTTCTCCAAAATTGCTCCAAAACTAGAAATTCTCTAATTCCGTCATATGTGTCATCAACATCAGCAGCATTAGTCCATCTATCGAAGTAATTCAGTAATCTGGCCATGTATTGAGATGGCAACTCATCTTTTTTCATTTTTTCGGAATGGAATTTCCGACGGAAACCGTCTTCAGTGAGCTGAAAACATCGCAATAGCGCTTTTTTTAATTTTTCGTAATCATTTGCCTCAGTCACTGGGAGTCTAGTATACACGTCTAAGGCCCTACCCTTAAGAAGTGCGCTCAGATATATAGCAAAATCTGTCTCTTTCCATTTATGTGCAGCAGCATATCTTTCAAACCTAAGCAGATAAGAATCCATGTCATCTTTGTCTTCGTCAAAGTATGGCAATTTTGGTATTTTGGGCATACTAGTTTCCTTAGCCGCCCGACCTTGGAACTCATTTTGAACTTCGACCCCTGTATTTTTCAACCGTTGCAGTTCTAACTGCTTATCCAAAAGTTCAGCATCAAGCAGCTTTTGTTTCTCGATCAGTTCAAATTCTTTTTCTTTTTGTTTCTCGATCAGTTCAAATTCTTTTTCTTTTTGTTTAAAATCGCGTTCCGCCTGCCTTTCAGATCGCTCTAAGTCCTGTTGCTCTCTATTTTCAACATACTCCATTAATTCCTTACCCTGCAAACCGAATGATTTTCCAAGGTTGATTAATCTTTCAGTGTTGTCCATAATTAACAAAAATATTAACAAATAAGAAATCAAAAAAAAAAATCCGATCGCTTTTAAAGCAGACCAGAGTGCTACGAGAAACACGTCGTTCCAATCCGTCCATAACACCGTCCACGAACATTAATCCTACCCGTCCCTATTCACCCTTGGGACTACTTAAGTACAACTATAGGATAGTGATTAATCGAGTGGAGTCTATGGGGCAAAGAAACATTGGAAGGAACTTACCGATATCAACAACCAGCCACTGCTATGCAATCCTCTCGACAGCAATACTTGTCCTGTAACAAACCAATACAGACATGAGTTATTTCCACAAAAATGATTCACCGAAGTACAAAATCAAAAATCTCAATTATGCAAATTTATGCAAAATCCCGGACGAGCCCCCATTATTATGACCGTACTCAAATAAGACAACGAGTCTAATTTGCACAATAATATATTTTATATGAAATCAAATTCCCAGGATCACGGCCATTTAAATATAATTATAAAAAAAAAACTCTCACACATGCACACTCGCTCACACAGAATTTCAATTGAATACTGTAATGTTCAAAGTTCATAGTATTTTCAACACAGTCAGTTCATTACAAATCACCATACCGGAATTCAACAGGAATATTTCACCATAGATTGTCAGATATGACACCTCTGTTTCATAGCGCGTGTCGCGTGAAATAGACACTGAATGTCCGAAGAGGAAAGCTCTGATCAGACTGGACGTCGGTCAGGCAGTACGTTGATCACCAGGTCACACGTTGATCACACAGTAGTAACATTCACACGGCAGTACGTAGTCCAGAACAAGTCGATTAGATGGGACGTCGACTGAACACTGCTCGGGTGCGCTGGAAGATTGCAGACATCGATCACCGGACAGGGTGTCGTCGAATCTCTATAGCACTAGAAAAAGACACCGTAATCAATTCCAGTGTCCGACTCATTTAACATTACGAATATTACAGTACAAATATAGTAGTGTCAACTAGCCCCAAAATTCAATAGTACCATTATTTGCCATATGGAATCAACATATCTATATACAAATAATACACAGTTCATTAGGCATGTTCAAAACAATCTCGCATTAATTTATCATAGCTATTTCGACATACCTCTAGGCTTTCCAGACAAAACTCTGAGCACACTCGTGCTAATCCAAATCATGGACTCCAACATGTACTTTTACACATGTACCATATACAACGGGATCTCTCCGACCCGCTTCCCACTAATGTCGCTCGACAATATGTAACACACAGCAAGATTCTACCTCTTTAAAAAGAGTTGGACCAGAACCGTATTTGAATATCAAAATGCCGCCGTGCCCGTGCCGTCCACAGATTCTGTAATCCTACAATCTGTACACATATACATGCTAATATGGTTAATCTGAATACAAATCATTGTATCGGCCAGGTAAAATACAGTGACCGCAACACTTCACAATCAAGTAAATCCAGCGTGTGCAGAAAAATAATCGGCGCGAAGCTCCACTAACTATTTGCATATAAATAGATAGGACCAACAAATCTCTCATAAGGCAGTCTTTTTATGTTCGTGTCAGTTTACACACATAGCTGTATTATGACCATGTACCGGTTATACGGACAATTGCAAATTATAGGGACTTCATTCATAATTACAAGCGTCTAGTCCGTCATTCACAATCCAGCCGTCGTCCATTAGAGAATATCCGCGTCCATAATCCAAAGACCTATTCCATTTCCATATAACAGCATTAGCAGCATTATAACACCTTTTTGTCTTTGGTTTAGATATGACACTATTACTTTTTTTCCAATTTCATTTGCAAATGCCTTCATCTTATGGAAAGGGAATACGATACTGGTTAGATAGTATGTTCTCAAGTCTTGGAGTGTTTGTATGTTTATTGTTGTTTGCGTCAGCTGCAATAAAAGCGGCGGCTGAGATATTATAAAGGCTACTTCTGAAACCGTATTCTCGGGTTTGAATGTGAGGTGCCGGGGGAGCTTTCCTGTAGCGTCACATGGTTGCTCTTTATTTGGCAGTAGTCGTCAATTTTCCCCACCTCTTGCAAAGCGCTCCAATTCCAGTTAATACAGAATATGAATTGTGAGCTGTGAAGTTCATTCAGATTGTTAACTATTTCCCCAAAACATAATACTAGTGTACCTCCGCCCGTAGGTTTTCATTAATACGGATCATTTTGTAATTGCCTTCAATTTTGTCTTCAAGTTTCATTATCTTATATGCAAACGAATTACTAAGCAAAACGGTTACTCATCTAGACTAGGCTCCAGTAAGTTCTACTCACCAACCCCATTCAGACCGTGCTTAAGTCTGCCCCTGATATTCTTACCGTAGAAACAAATTATAAAATTATACGAAAATTCTTCTTCGTAAGCCAATCAAATACGTCTATCCGTTGTTTTATCCAAGTCTTTAGATATTCATAGCGTTTTGTAGCGCTAAACAAGGCAGGCGTGCAATTCTTCTAATATGTAGATTGATCACTTCAAGAAACATAGCAGTGAAAACTTCTGACCGCTTCTCACTTGCAAGAAACAAACGAGTTTGTCATTTGATACATGTTTGGAAAAGGGGTTTAATCGCTTACAGTAAAGGTCTTTCGATTATCGAGGTGGAAATTCTTCATGGTCGATGGCTGAATATTAAATGTTAGACCTGAGAACAATACTTATTTCAGATCCAAGTCAGGAATTTTGCATGCAAAAGTACCGCGCTGTGAGGTTGAGGAGACTCAACGTTCACTGAACAAGATTTGCCACACAGAACTGTAATGTAACACCAGTTGTCGATATTCAGTCTAATTATCCTCTGTTTCTTACATTTACAGTACATCAATCTGAGGTTCAACAAGGTTATCGGACTGATGTTCTCCATATCGTTCATACCGCAAATGGTTTGTATAACCTGTACAGACCTTTTGGTCTTTGATATAAGTTGGCATTTGTGGGAAGTTGATGCTGGGTCGACATCGGGCCTTACAGACTAGTCTTTTGTGTTAAATGCCGTCATTTTATCTGACGACGATACAGCTCACCAATCCCCAGTGTACGAGTTGTCACAGCGAAACAGCTCACCAATTACTAATATACGAGTTGTCAGAGCATTTCCGTCATAGATCTTTAGATTTGTATCTAATACCGCTTATGCCGGTGCTAGGGGCCGTGTGGTCATATCATCCAAGTTGCCACATGAACAGGTACAATAAAAGCGTACCTGAGATACAACACATATCACGAATCGCTAGATTCTTGGTATGGGCTTTAGAATAGGTTAACCGGAAGACTATACTGTGAGGTCATGTGGCTCTGTCAGCATGTCGGCACCTCTTCCCAATATATGTGTTGTAATTAACAACGATGCATCCATGTAGCTATTACAGAGTACATACTAGTGTGGTGTGTCGTTCTATTTTTTCAACAATTGTCTTGCTTTCGGATAATATTGACATGTTTAGATTTCATGGGCATAAACTTTGCGCTACATTCAGCAGATTTGAATCTGTTTCTTCCACGACCCAATAAAATCTACCATACACTCTGCTATATTGACTAGGTATGACAGACGTCACAGCAGCAAACTAGTACACAACAAATCTATGTCGGTTGTGAAAACCCATCTCTGGAGGTATTGACTCCAAGAGAGAGAGAGAATTAAGGTTTAACGTCGCGTTCAGCAATATTTCAGCTATATAGCGACGATCAAACAAAATTCTAAGTATTCAAGCCAACAACCCAGCAATTCAACACATTAAAACATACACACATTAAAGCTTATGCAGAAAACTGATTTCTCTCAAATAACCTAAGATACAGTCTTCTTTCACCCGACTAAAAAGATCTTCTAAAGTAGCTTCACGGTAAAGAGACTCTCTTACAATCTTAAAATCTATACAGTCGATAAGAATATGTTTCACTGTGAGATCTTCGCGGAATGGAATACACCGTGGGAGTGGGTTTCACATACCACTTACTGCCATTTTAGTCGCCAGACGTCGTCAATTTTTCCCACCTCTTGCATATCGCTCCAACACATACATTCGTCCCTGATCCTGATTTGAATAAGCTACACCTACCCTTCTTCAACTCCGCTTTGACACTGGACCAGATGCCTCTGGTTTAATTTTGTTTCCTGACAAAAAAATAATGACTTCAAAGTTCAAGGTGGTAATTGAGGGCCAACTGGAAATTTCATTTGAAGAGAATATAATGATAATGACTCGATCAATTCTTTTGATTGCGTTTCATCTACATCTGACCATAGATGGCGCCACCTAGGAGCTAAGTTCAAATTTTGTTTCTTCAACATGCAACAACAATGATTCAACAGATTGCTTCCAAATTTGGCATGTGGACCTTTCGCCATGCACAAATTTCGCGTTTCGTCCACATACGGTCACAAGTTACCTTAATTGGCTAGGGAAAAAGTTACCTACGTTAGGGAGGATACAGAGAGAAACAAATATATATGATCACGAATCAAGCCCTTGAATGATTGGCCTAATTGTGCTACATTATATTGATGGTTGACAGGACACCACATTATGTTGTTAAGCTATATCGCTTTCCATTGTGCTGGGGCAAACTTCGCTGTGAAGGCAACATTACATTGTTCATTGTGGCGGTACAATCTGCCGGTCACAGAAATCCTGGCCGCGAATAAAGCTTCATAATTGGGGAATGGGGAATTACTATTATATTCCAGTAACCCCGGCATACTCTCGCCCCATCCTATCCCGCGCCACACCTATGCGACCCGCTGTGTCGACCCATTCTACTGTAGGGTGAAAGCCGGGCCCATAGAATCTCAGGTAGTGAAAACCCCAGGTCTCTCGCCCCACCCTATCCCGCGCCACACCTATGCCACCCGCTGTGCAGTGAGTAAAGCGGAGTAGGAGGAGTAGGACACGCCATGGATTATACTAGGTAGATGTCGCATTAAACCACTGCTGTTTAACAAAGAGTTGGGATATTTTCCCATTCTGTCGCTTCAATCTGCCGTTCCAAGAAATCCTTCTCTTTGCACATTGTCATATACTGTTAAATGTTCCACCCGTTTTAGTTCCAATTTTATTTTAAATGACGTAAACGCCATGTACATGTGGAATATTGAACTACAAACAATTATAAATATTAAAATTGTCAATCAAACTATTATAATGTATTGTCTACAAATTGTCTGTCGTGCTTTCGCAAATAGCTTTGGCCCGCCGTTGACCCGCGCTAATTCCCATGTTTTTTGCTCTTGTAGATGGGATACACAGCACTGGTGCTATACGCCCCTTCCCTGGCGCTTAGTCAAGGTGGGTTACTCTTTTATCTTCTTACACTTCAGTTTATCCACATATGAGCTGTAATTATTTATTCTAATACTTCTAAAACGATTCTGACGTCAGATTCGACATTCACAAGACTCATATTCCATAAAAAATCGCGTCGATAATAGAGAAATATAGCTATTCCGCATGACTCGGTTAGCACCCTAATCCACAAAACTGGTAATTGAAACAAGCTGGTTTCAGTGAAATCGGTTTAACGATAGAAACATCAACATTTTTTGTCGACGTCACTGAAACTTACTATATATATATGTCCGGTTGAATGTTGGTGTTGAGTGTCTTTTAAATAAGGTATTTCGACTTTCGTATTTCTTTTGGGACGACGGTCTCTTACATTCTCCCATTGTTAGAGTAACCCCCTTAAAGTCTGTGTAACAACGCCTGACTGCACAGTGCAGAGAAACGCGGGACGCAATGGCATTCTGTCTGTATCAATTTTGATCAATACAGAAAGCATGTATCTGTATATTGGTACATCTTGTAAAAGAAACGAGAGAGAGAGAGAGAAAACTAAGGTTTAACGTCGCGTTCAGCAATATTTCAGCTACAAAGCGACGATCAAACAAAATTCTAAGTATTCAAGTTAATAACTTAGTACTCCAACACATTAAACATACACACATTAAAACTTATGCAACAAACCGATTTCTCTCAAATAACCTAAGACACAGTCCTCCTTCACCCGACCAAAAAGATCTTCCAAAGTAGTCGCCTGATAAAAGAATCTCTTACAATCTTAAAATCTATACAGTCGATAAGAATACGTTTCACTGAGATCTTCGGGGCATGGAATACGTCTTGGGACTGGCTCTTTTTTTTTGTAAATGAATGCTCTGTTTACACGCGAACGATTCTGATTGGCCTAGAACCATGCGCACAGCATCTGCGCGCCGCAATTTTAACCCCAGTCCAAGCAGAGAATATATCTGACAGCAGGATGTACACAATTTGATACCATGAGAATGGCCTCTTGCAGAATCTTGCGTTAGCATTTTCATAACTGGTCCTTACATGACACATATACAGATTTATGCGTCGACTGCTGCATGCGTACTTATGTTTTTGGTGTATGGATTAGGAAGTCTCATGATAAAGCACGGCTGTCCAACGATTGCCCGCCTAGATGAATCAATTTTCCATCGCGGAACACACTTATCATTCATTCTGTCCACACAAGCCCTCGGCCATCAGAAATAATATCACAATGTTAATTATGTCATATATCTACATCACATAGGTATTCCAATGGGTATTAATTGTGCACCCCTTGCTGACCTATATCTGTTCTCTTATGAATATGACTATATGCAGGCGCTTTCAAAAACCGATCCATTCAAATTACAAGCGTCTAGTCCGTCATTCATAATCCAGCCGTCGTCCATTAGAGAATATCCGCGTCCATAATCCAAAGACCTATTCCATTTTCATATAACAGTATTAGCACCAAATTCAAAAAGACAATCATAGTATACATAAACATAGGCTTGTTTCCTGCAAGAGAGAAGCGGTCAACAGTTTCAATGATGCCGGCAAGACATCATGATGTTCCAAAAATATCAAATCCGTATCGCTGATCAGTATTCTTAATCCATAATACTCGTTATAGAGTCGTCATCTAAAAAAAAGATGTATCTCAGTCACGCTTTGATTGTGACTGTTCATATGAGTACCATGAGGATCTTGAAGTACATGGGTTCATACAGCCCCTAGCCCCGGGTTAAGCGGAATTAGACACAAGTTACGAAACGTAGCGCCATAGATCTTGCACGCTACGTTCGTATTTTTGCTATCAGCATGCGATATGTATCGCCAAATTTGAGAAACTTTGAGTGGAGGCGCTTGGTGGAATAGCCCTGTTTTATAAGTTTCTGCAACAATGTTTTGTGACGTTGATTAAAATCATCGCATTTAACACAGGATCTAGCAAATGCTACTAAGCGAGATATGTATACGCCATATGCAGGTCCCACTGGAATATTACTATCCAGAAAGGGATAGTTTGCGATGTCGAAATTGTAATCATCTCTTTTGTCATAAAGTCGACGAGAGAGAATGCCCGCTTCATTTTTTATAGAGATAGAGATCTAAATAAGATGTGCCTGTAGGGCTATCTGTAGTTTCCTTCAAATCCAGTGAAGGTGGATATATATCCTTCACTGCGTCATTTATATAGCGATTATCCACAGCGAGAAGATCGTCTATATAGCGTTTGGTGAATGAGCCCGTTCCTTCTCATTCACCAAACGCTATATGGACGATCTTCTCGCTATATAAATGACACAGTGAAGGATATATATCCACCTTCACTGGATTTGAAGAAAACTACAGAGAACAATACAGGCACATCATATTTATACCTATATCTCTATAAAAATGAAGCGGGCCTTCTCTCTCGTCGACTGTATGACAAAAAGATGATTACAATTTCGACATCGTAAACTATCCCTTTCTGGACAGTAATATTCCAGCAGGACCTGCATATGGCGTATGAATATCTCGCCCAGTAGCGTCACACAACGTTGTTGCAGAAACTTATAAAACAGGGTTACACCACCAAGCGCCTCCACTCAAAGTTTCTCAAAGCGTGACTGAGATACATCATTCTTTAGATGACGACTTTACAACGAACAATATGGATTAAGAATACTGATCAGCGATACGGATTTGATATTTTTGGAACATCATGATGTATTGCCGGCATCATTGAAAACTGTTGACCGCTTTTCTCTTGCAGGAAACAAGCCTATGTTTATGTATACTATGATTGTCTTTTTGAATTTGGTACTAATACTGTTATATGGAATAGGTCTTTGGATTATGGACGCGGATATTCTCTAATGGACGACAGCTGAATTATGAATGACGGACCCATATCAGTTTTCGAAATAGACTAGTGTAGTAATCACCTTTACCCTAGTATTTTTCTTTCAAATAGTCGCCGGTTCGGTGTCTTGTATTGAATCAACGTGCATTTTACCTTCATTTCCTTTTCTGGATCAAATAAATCAATTTTCGGCATATTTACGGCCTGATAGGATACATCATATTTACGGCCGGATGGGATACATTCTAGAAAACTTTTTAGAAAATGTTCGGTGTACCTAGTTAAACGCCACTACTGTTTTTCTCACATCACGTGGGAATGGGATTTTCGGCAGAATATCGGAGACAATTTATCTCGAAGCATTGCAACTCTTCACAATATCTATATGTAATTCGTGCATTTTTATTCTGAAATTTAAAGAAAATCTATTCGGAATCAAAAAAACAAAACAATACCGCGCATGTTATTTTCACCGCGCCCAGTCAAAATGTTACAACATTACAAGCCCAACGTCAATGTGCTTCGAATATAACATTCGAGGTATTGAAAATTTTCTTTGATTCTGAAAAGATTTCCTTGATTTGATTTGATTTGATTTTTATTTCACCATGAATAACAGTAATGCTTAGTAAACAAAATATAATAGTGGCGGGATGAAAATTTCAGAATGAAAATGCGCAAATTACATATAGATACTGTGGGAATTTCACTCCTCTGAGAAGAACTGGCTCCGATATATTGCCGAAAATAATGTGAGAGAGACAGCAAACAATCACTAATAAAACCAGTTAATAAAACTATCCAGTCTCCTCGCAAATTTGTCGTATCGTTTTGTCACAATAGAATCGCATGAATTATGAAAATCTGCTCAAAAAACTGGTACAAGACATCGACGCAGACGATCCAGTTTTGAGCATATTACTGCAGATAATTCCTTGCTACCACGAAGACCTGGCATATTTCAAAATGAGCCGCCTTGGCAAATTCACTTCCTTGAATACTAAACTTTGTGCTCCAGTTGTGATTCCCCAAACAGACCCGTCCACATCTTGGAGAGAATCTCCACATGTATTCATACATCTGCTATCGACTGAAACATGCCAGCTGAAACGTTTTGAAACTCTAAACCCATTATTGGCGATGCAGACATCAGTACGTAAATTTGAGTACTTTCATTTTTATACGCCCGCCAAAAGGCGGACGTATTATGTGATGGCGGTTTCCGTCCGTCTGTCCGTCCATCCGTCTGTCCGTCCCTCGTGCCCGGTCTATATCCGGGACAGTTTTCTATCTACAGTTCCAATTTTTGATGAGAGGATACCCCACTGGGACACGATGTGTCGCGTACCAAAATGAAGGTCGAGGTCAGAGGTCAAAGGTCACTGGCCTAAAAAACAGGAAATCATTGAAGCGTTCGTGTCCGGTCTATATCTGCGAACGTTATCTATCCACAGTTGTAAATTTTTGTGAGTGGATACGCTAGGTGAAGATGATGTGTCGCGTACCAAAATTGAGGTCGAGGTCAGAGGTCAAAGGTCACTGTTGCCTAAAATCAGGAAATCATTGATCAATGACAGTTTTCTATCTACAGTTCCAATTTTTGGTGAGTGAATTCCCTAGGGGAGGACGATGTGTCGCATACCAAATGTAGGTCGAGGTCAGAGGTCAAAGGTCACTGGCCGAAAAATCAGGAAATTATTGAAAATTGCTAATTTTTTTGTGAGTGGATTCAGTAGGGGGAAAAGAAGTATCACATACCAAAAATTAGGTCAAGGTCAAAGGTCATTATGATCCCAAAATCAGGAAATCATTCAAAACTTTTTCTATTTCAGTGGATACAGGACATGATGTGTCACAAACCAAAATGTAGGTCAAAGGTCAAGGTCACTGTGACCCCAAATCATGAAATTTAAAAAAAAGCATAATATTTTGTGTCTATAGATACATTAAGCGAAGACAATGTGTCACATACCAAAATTTAGGTCAAGGTCACTATGACCCCAACATCAAAAAATCATTAATAATCAAATTGTGTTTCCATCAGTACATTAGGGGAAGTTGATGTCATGTACCAAAATTTATGTCAAGGTCACTGTGACCCAAAATAGGTAAATCAGTAAAAACTTGTGTATGTAATCAGGAAATCATTGATAATTGACAGTTTTCTATCTACAGTTCCAATTGTTGGTGAGTGGATTCCCTAGGGGAGAACGTTGTGTCGCATACCAAATGTAGGTTGAGGTCAGAGGCCAAAGGTCACTGTGGCCGAAAAATCAGGAAATTATTGAAAATTGCTACTTTTTTGTGGGTGGATTCAGTAGGGGGAAAAGAAGTGTCGCATACCAAAAGTTAGGTCAAGGTCAAAGGTCACTATGGCCCCAAAATTAGGAAATCATTCAAAATATTTCTTTTTTTATTTCAGTGGATACATTAGGGAGACATGATGTGCCACAAACCAAAATGTAGGTCAACGTCAAATGTCAAGGTCACTGTGACCACAAATCATGAACTTTAAAAAGCATAATATTTTGTGTCTAAATACATTCAGTGAAGACAATGTGTCACATACCAAAATTTAGGTCAAGGTCACTATGACCCCAACATCAGAAAATCATTAATAATCAAATTTTGTTTCCATCAATACATTGGGGGAAGTTGATGTCATGTACCAAAATTTAGATCAAGGTCACTGTGACCCAAAATAGGTAATTCCCCTTGACGTTAGGGGGAGACAATGTGTCACATATCAAAATTGAGGTCAAGAGTCACGGTCATTGTGATCTCTTGTTTAAGGGTCAAAGCTGGTCTGACAAGATACACATGTACTTAATGGATTTTTTTTTATATATGTTCAAGGCTGATCACACCGATCTTTTAAGATTGAATTAAATTAAATTGTTAATTAAATTCACACTCCAAGCTGTTTTTTTCTGTCATGAGATGGGAGCATCTTACATCATGAAGATGGATATAAAGAACCATTGATTGGGTGAGTATAAAGTTTACAATTTCTACCTATATATGCTCTACTAAATACTGTTCATTTTTCTGCAGTCTGCATTTACATTGTAATGATTCATAGATGCCCACTTATACCAAAATATATAATATGTTTGAAATGCTTCAAGTTTTTGTTATTTCTACATGTTCAAGTATGTATACCAGGTATACTTTATTAATTAATTAACATGTCATCTTTATTCCATAGACTACTGAACTGTAATCCATGATTACAATGGAATACATGTATTCTATTCACAAGATATTTCATCACAGGTCAAATTTATTGCTCAGCTGTGATGAAACCTCTGTTCCATCAACCTTGTGCAATAACCCCTATCAAGTCACATGTTCCTAGCAGACTGAGCAAAGAATTGCACACATGTATGTGTGGACAATAGCCAAAGTTAACTAAGAGCTGCAAGCTAGTCACATCTTTGAGTTTGTACTGGGAAGCACCATTAAGCAGTTTCTTTTCCAAATACTGGTAAGTTTTGTTATAACCACTTTATGAAATGACAGTTGCCACTCCAAAAATATGCCACTTCACACCAATTCCTGAAAAAAGGCTAGTTTTAGTGAAGTACAGGAGCATGCAAAGAAATAAAAGTTTTCACCTCACATTTTTGACATAAAGCATTATTCAAATCAAGGAAACCCTGATATCAGTTGACATGGTGAACAGTCCATTTTTTTGTTACTGCATATACCATTTACTTTTTAGCTTCATGTTCGTTCATAAGACATTTAGAATTATTCATCTCCTGAGAAAATTCTCATTCTGTCCTCCTTTACATTTAGTTCAATTTTGATGAAATGGCCAGCTTTGACTCTCAAGAACAATCAGACTCTCTGACCTAGTATTAAATGCCATTTTATGTTCTTTTCTTGGGATGGTTTTTATGGTCCTTCCACTTGGACTTTGTTAATAGAGCAAGTAATTCATGTGTTTAGCAATTTAATAGAAATAATTATTTTCCAGTTCATCTCAAGATGAATAGAAGAACCAAAGAACGCGAAAGACAAAGGAAACGATGTGGTCGTATGCACGATCCTGCTGCAATACAGGTACACATTATGTACTTACCTTTCTTCAATCTGTGTTTAAGAGAGTAGATCACTTTATTCTTACTTATTAACTGTTCAGTTGTTTTCACATAAAACAGGATTCTATAGGCCCACATAATCGTTTCAACAGTATTATTAATGAACTTTCTTATTTCTTTGTCTGGAGTACCTATTAATTTTGATGGCTATGTATGGTATGCCATCTTCCACTGATTGGCCTTGGTAGATAATGTCCCTTGTTTTGAGAAAACAGTTTTCAGTTACAGCCCAGTATTGCAAACTTCACTGTGTTTATTGTTTGACTTGGCTATATCTCAGAGATATGTAGGAAATAGTCCATTGTTTTAGGCAGATAAGTTGGCATAGGTGGAGATTGAATCAGCTACACAATCATTTTTAATTTATTTTCCAGAATGGTGAACCGACATTTTGGGTCACCATCAATCAATCAATCAAGTTTATGTAAACCTGCAGACATGCAATTAACTATATGCTGCAGGTAAATATAGTCAACTCCACATTGGGGTATTGAGGTCATAATTTATGACAGACTTACCCTTTCAGTCTCCCTCTTAACTGTATATACAATTACAAGCGTCTAGTCCGTCATTCATAATCCAGCCGTCGTCCATTAGAGAATATCCGCGTCCATAATCCAAAGACCTATTCCATTTCCATATAACAGTATTAGCACCAAATTCAAAAGACAAAAGTATACATAAACATAGGCTTGTTTCCTGAAGCAGTCAACAATTTTCAGATGCCGGCAAGACATCATGATGTTCCAAAATATCAAATCCGTATCGCTGATCAGTAATTTCTTAATCCGTAATATTCGTTATAGAGTCGTCATCTAAAAATGATGTACCTCAGTCACGCTTTGATTGTGACTGTTCATATGAATACCATGAGGATCTTGAAGTACATGGGCTCATACGGCCTAACCCAGGTTAAGCGGAATTAGACACGTATTTACAGAAACGTAGCGCCATAGATCTTGCACGCTACGTTCCATGGTACCGCTATCGGCATGCGATATGTATCGCCAAATTTGAAAACTTTGAGTGGAGGCGCTTGATGGAATAGCCTGTTTTATAAAGTTTCACAACGTATGTTTTTGTGACGTTGATTAAAATCATCACATTTAACACAGGATCTAGCAAATGCTACTAAGCGAGATATGTATACGCCATATGCAGGTCCCACTGGAATATTACTATCCAGAAAGGGATGGTTTACGATGTCGAAATTGTAATCATCTCTTTTGTCATAAAGTCGACGAGAGAGAATGCCCGCTTCATTTTATAGAGATAGAGATCTAAATAAGATGTGCCTGTAGGGCTATCTGTAGTTTCCTTCAAATCCAGTGAAGGTGGATATATATCCTTCACTGCGTCATTTTATATAGCGATTATCCACAGCGAGAAGATCGTCTATATAGCGTTTGGTGAATGAGAAGGAACGGGCTTTGAATGGATCGGTTTTTGAAAGCGCCTGCATATAGTCATATTCATAAGAGAACAGATATAGGTCAGCCAACAGGGGAGCACAATTAGTACCCATTGGAATACCTATATGCTGCTGATATATTGTGTTTTGCCAAAATTTCACATAGATATTTTTAATGAGAAATTCAAGCAACTCTATAAACAAAAAGAAACATCCCATGAATGATATCTCTTGTATGTAGTCGAGGCTAGAATGCTTTATGGCTTCCGACATTAATATATCCTACGATGCAGTTTTTTTCTTGAACACAGATACTATTAATGAGCTTATACGGTCAATAAGGTCCTGATGAGGGATTGTAGTATAGAGAGTCGAGAAATCCCATGTGGATACATGTCTGTACGGCATGTGACCTTTAGCATCAAGTTCTTCCGTAAGACATTTTGAGTTTTTCAATATCCACATACATCCAACGCCAGAGTTTTTAGAAATAGTGGCGCAATACCTTTCCCAAAATGCTTTTACCTCCTGAAGGGCCCTCGTCAACAGGGTTGAAAGAAGCTTGGTGGTGCGGCTTCTAGAACCAGCTATGAATCTAGCTTTGTATGGTGATTTATGCATTTTGGGAGTCAGTATAGTTTTGGTATGTCGTTATGATTGGTTGGAAGACAAATACCTCTTTCCCTGAGAAACTTTTTGTGATTGTTAAATAAATCTTCCAGAGTAAATGCAGTTTGGGAGTAAGTAGATGTATTTGATGAAGATATATCTACACTCAATTCTTTAACCAGCACCTGGTAATAGTAATATTTACATATGAATATTATATTATTCGGAGCTTTGTCTACTGGGACTATGACGAATTTACTCTGGAGATTTGCTAGAACTTCTTGCGAATTGAGGTTTCTCAGTACTTGTTTTGTTTGGGGAAGAGTGCTTCTGTCAATATGGCGGATTGTTTCAACGACCTTGCTCTTGGTGAGGTCCGGCCAATCAGCGAGTACTGTAGGTTCAACTTTTTCTCGCTTAGACCAATCAATAACGTACTGTTCTAATGCAGTCAGGATTATCTTCTGGTCCGCCTTCAGATTTATGCTTCTTGGCTCTCTATATTTAGGTCCTTTCATCAAGAGTAATTTCAGATCCTTATCACTCACCACATCAAGGTCACCAGTCACAATATGTTTGCATGGTGTATAGATAAAGTTCGACAATGCACAATCACAACTATAGCCTCCTGACGTGTATAAGTTCCAGTCAAACTCCTTGACAGCATTGGAGTAATTGAATATTTTGGTGGCTATAGATTTAGTATGCTTATATGAAATGCAAGGAGGTTCTGTGAACTTAAAATAGTTTGGTACAGCGTTGCGTACCTCTGGATCATTCAGGATTCGAGGTAAACTAATGATGTCCAGTCCTTTATCTAAGTAGTTGAGTTTCAAGAAAAGCCGATCTTGAGATGTTTCGATTATGTTCACTGGACGATACAACCGAAAATACGCTATATCTTGACATACTTTACTGATTTTGGATGGTATTATATTTCCTGAAGACGCAGATTGCTGTATATCTCTGGCTATTCATAAATTTGGCTCAGGTTTGGAAATTCAAGTTGCTGTAAATTGTAAACAAACTAAGGTTTCATGTTTCAATGGGTGCTGGGTCAGTGTAAGTATTTGACAAAGATCTGTTCAACATTGGTGTTGTTCTGAGAGGGAAATCATTTGAAATTACAACACATATAAGGGAAGTGGGAAGAGGTGCCGACATACTGACTGCGTCACATGACTTCACAGAATAGTCTTCTGGTTAACCTATTCTAAAGCACATACCAAGAATCTAACGATTCGTGATATGTGTTGTATCTCAGGTACGCTTTTATTGTACCTGTTCATGTGGCAACTTGGATGATATGACCACACGGCCCCTAGCACCGGCATAAGCGGTATTAGATACAAATCTAGAGAGCTATGATGGAAATGCTCTGACAACTCGTATACTGGTAACTGGTGAGCTGTTTCGCTGTGACAACTCGTACATTGGAGATTGGTGAGCTGTATCGTCGTCAGATGTAAATGACGGAATTTAACACAAAAGACTAGTCTGTAATGCCCGATGTCGACCCAGCATCAACTTCCCACAAGTGCCAACATATATCAAAGACCAAAAGGTCTGTACAGGGGGCGGGCCTCGGGGACGAACCGTCCACCAGCAGAATCTCGCCATATACAGGAAAAAATTACAATCATCGGAGCAGAATCATGGGTCATTCGACCTCTCAGATACGGCTATCACCTATCATTCGACATGATTCTCCCCTTGACTGCAGTTCCCCTTCCGTCCCGTATTCCTTTACGAGCGGGTCATATATCAGCAATACAATCCTTTGTAGACATGCTGATAGAGAAGGCGTCTGTCATAGAACTTCCGGTTTGGGACAAAACACCCGGGTTCTATTCGCCGGTCTTTCTGGTCCCCAAAAAAGACACGTCCGAGATGCGCCCGGTTATCAACATCAAGCACCTCAACAAAGACTTTCTCACTCCACCGCCACACTTCCGCATGGAGTCCTTCCAGTCCATTCGGTCAGTACTCAAGCAAGGGGAATGGTTGACTTCTCTGTATTTACGGGATGCATACCTTCATATCCCGATATATCCAGAGGACAGGAAGTACTTAAGATTCATGATTGGCAAACGACACTTCCAACTTCAAGTACTTCCATTCGGCCTTTCTACTTCTCCTTGGGTGTTTACACGATTATTTACACCAGTGGCACTATTCTTGCACAGTCTAGGTATAAAGTACCACTTTTATATCGATGACTCACTGCTAAGGAATGCCTGCAAAGAGCAGTTACTGACATCTCTGGGTTACCTCCCACACGAAGAGAAGTCAGAACTGACTCCGTCGCAAAGGCACAGATTTCTGGGGGTGGAATACAATACGCTACTAGCTCTCGCCAAACCCCCAGAAGATCGATGGCAAAAGATAAAGACGAAGATACGTCAGTTTCTCAAGTTGTCTCAAGCCAGGGCTCTACACTTTGCTGCGATAATCGGCATCTTGACGTTGACACAGGACGCAATTCCAAGAGGAAGATTGCAGCTTCGTTCCTTAATGATTTACTTCAATCTGGTCGAAAGGCAGTTGAATCCGTGGATACCTGTCCCGCCTCTTGTGAGATAGTGCCTCCAATGGTGGCTGAATCCACTCTACGTTATGCCGGGTGTGTACCTACTTCCATTTCGTCCAACACACCATTTGTTCACGGACGCATATATGGAAGGTTGGGGAGCCCACCTCGAGTCCAAGTCGATATCCGGCTTATGCACAATTTAGAAACTCGTACCATATAAACGTTTTGGAGTTTATGGCAGACACATGCTATCCGCACGTGGGTGCGTGTATTGACTGATAAAAACCTGCTGATTGCAACGGACAACACATAAGTCCTGTTCTATATAAGTACTCCAGCTATCCTAGTAAAGGTACTCCGGAAGATCCACGAACACATCTGTGTCGTATACCTAATTCTTCCGTGGTGGCTGTGGTTCCCGGACTCACTGGATCTTCTGGTAGACTTCCAGTATAGCACATCCTATTACACCAGTCCGGGATGTCAATATTCCACAGCCAGCCAGGACTGTCCCATGCTTTGTGATATTTTGCTTCAGTTGCCACAAGGTCGCCGTTTACTCCACGGATTATATGCAACATATCTTCATCACCTAAAGCTTCAGAAGAATCCTTGATAGATTGGCACACTTCAAATGTACTAGCATTCAGCATTTTGTCACTTTTTTGTGGGATTTATTCCTGCAGAACATGCACTTTGACCAGTCTACAAGACTTGACTGTGATCTGCGTCCGTTGTATCCGATCCCCGAAGCTTCAGACGGCGACGGAGATGGTCCTCTTCTCTTCGCAATAATATCGATATTGTGTTTGCTAGTGCAGAACTTGTAGCAATTTGAATGCCAGAATACATCTATGGTCTGTAGTTTCTGTAAATCTGGTAAAGTCGCTTAAAACGCTCATCTTGCCTACACTGCAGTGCAGAATCGAGCCTCTGTATGGAAGTGCCCTGTCCCTTTCGAAGAACATCCTTTGAATCTTCTTGACAGAGTACACATTTGTCATAGTTTGTTCTCTTTCTCCGTTTTGGTGGCGGCAAAACGGGAAATACACAAGCACTACTGGTATCGTCATCCATGTCTGCACTTTCAACGGTCAGTCAAATCTACGAAATCATACCAGATTTAATTTCTCAGGGACATGAGTCTGTAGCTCAGAAGACAAATTAGAAACAGATGAAGATACTTCAAGATGAACATCTCGGTACTTTCTGAACTGTTCAGCTACATGAAATGAAAAGAAATGTTATTTTAACAATCAGCAGAAATTCATTACTCTTCAAATTGGTACATGTGCAAACCATAGGTTGCTAGGTTAAGCTCTTTGCCAATGCGGTCTGGCTATTTATATTTAACAGGCGAACTGTCTCAATATCATAAATAATACATTTTCGACAGAGAACGGCACAAAAATTATGCATTCAACAGACATTCAGCAAATAGAGAAATACAAAGCCACATACACTTTTTCGATTTGCCAGGTGAATTCTACTACATGTTTGTTGCATGATGGGATTCTACATATTCATTTCGACTAATACTCCACTGATAGTAATTTATATGTATGCACCAATCTCTTCTCTTTACATCCATGCATCGTATAATAATTTGAATGAACTAGTTCAAAAGATACAATTGATTAAAGCAACCCACCCTCTATCACATTCCCCCATTGGTGGAAAAAACTTTATTTGACCCCCACCATACAAAATGGCCTGTAGAAAAAATGCTATACCACAATTTGAAGTGACACCCACCCTAGAAATGCTCCAGAGAGGTTGATGTAACAGAATATGCAAACAGACTTTGTATGTGGTGTGGGTTGAGAAAGACCATTTTCTCCTGGGTCTTACTCCTTGACTATTTGCTCGAGCGGGATTTTCTGTGGAAGTTGGGCGCCGCATGGTACAATCGATTCAACCGTCCACTCCTGCTGTATACCAATCAAAGTGGGCAGTCTTTGTTGTTTGGTGTGGAGAGCGGGATATCAATTCATCCAGAGCCACTATTCCTCAAGTAGCAGAGTTCATATTATACCTGTTCCAGGATAGACGCCAGGTACCTGCTATGGTCGAAGGTTACAGAGCAGCCATCGCTCAGCCTATTCTTCTGGGTACTGGGATTAATTCTTCGACTGATCTGAATTTGACTGCGCTTATCAAATCGTTCAAGATTTTGGGTCAGTCAGTCACTCAGAAGTTGTCGAAGTGGGACTTAGCACTTGTACTTCATCAATTAGGGGAGGCACCATTCGGGCCAATAGAGTCAATTGATCTCAAAATGTTATCTTACAAAACTTCGTGTTTGTTGGCTCTCGCCT
The DNA here is from genome assembly GCA_036873755.1 of Hanleya hanleyi. Lineage (NCBI taxonomy): Eukaryota > Metazoa > Mollusca > Polyplacophora > Lepidopleurida > Hanleyidae > Hanleya > Hanleya hanleyi. The sequence continues at coordinate 81,414 of JAVTVY010026054.1, read as the reverse complement.
CGGCAGCCCATGTGTCCGAGCTGCATGCACTCGATAGAAGGAACGTCAGACACTCTATGAACTGGAGTAGTCATTCTCTCAACAGTCCCTGAGTTCGTGGCTAAGAATTAAGCTGTCTACGATACCATATCTCGAGAGTTCACAATTCCAGCCTTATCTGATTTTCTTTCGCCCGGCCTTGAATCTGACATGTTTATGTCTCCGGTTTGTGCACTTGCCTGTTACCTGAATCGTACTGAGTATCGCAGGGCGGGTGGGAGGCATTTGTTCATTCCTTTCGATCCTAATGCCAAACAAGAAATAAGCACAAATACTATCTAGTTGGTTCAAAATACGATTCGACTGGCGTACTCCACGCCATGAAGTGACAAACCTGTATATGACCTACATTCCATGTGCCCGCAATGTCGCCAGGGAAGAGTATGTACCTGGGATACGGCCTGTGAGGAATGCATTATGTGGGCGCCCGCAATATTTCAAGTCTATCTGGCCGGTTCACTGGCAGCTATTGAGGAGAATAAAGCCGTTGTGCCTACTAATCTCGCCAGTGAGACGTGTGTAGTTATGTCTCCCCGATCTAGCGTGGTCGAGGAGACTAGGGGGTTTGTTGATTCACCAGCTTGGTCTACTCTAGTCAGTTTGTTAAACGTAAATAAAGATAAACAAACGCCCCCTCCCGCTCATGATTCTTCCATTTCAGACCAGGCGAAGGATCATTCAGGTAAGAAGCCGACCCGGGTTGTACAGGTGGAAGGGACTAGCCAAGATGTGGAATCTGGCACTACTACGGCTGTGGAGGTCGAGCTTCCTATCGAGCGGACACCTGGATACGACGATGAAGGGAAATCGGTAACGAAGCCAGGCTTAGCGTTGGAAAGCCAGTCAATTCCGATCTCTCGATCGGAAGCGACTTATGACTATGAAAAATTAGGCCATACTGGTGAGGCGCCTAACCTTAAATTTTCATTTGGTTCCGGGATCGGGAGATTGCCTTCCTCAACCTCGTTGAGGCCTGGACTTTCTGGTCGTTCTATACCATCTTCTAACACTGGAACCACTGGTTTGTCTAACTTCTCCTGATCTGCTTCCGGTTTCTCTGGTGGCCTTCCTCGTCCCCCTGCCTAGACGTCTGTCACTACGAGCCTTCTGGGCCACCAGAGATTGAGGTTCCCACAACAACGGCAGTATGGTATGTATGCAGGTACCTATGATATGCCAAATTTTTTGCCTGCCTCTGAGACGCGGTATAGAGACCCCTCTCAAGTAGACCAATTAATGCGGCATCCGGTTGCGGGTTTGTCTTCGCCCTTGCATGGCTTAGCACAAATTCCTGCTTCCAGTGGTATTCGAGGTATGGGACCGGCAATGTTACGTATGATGCGTCCTCCTATACGTGCTTCCGGTTTACGACCTCGTATGCCAGTTCACCGACCATTACAGTGGCCGCGCTCACGGTCATTTGTAAGGTCTCCGAGTGTGAACACACTCCGCCAGGCCCAGCTTCCGGTGCACTCTCAAGTGACGGATCCTACGTTGGCTGCTATTCTGTGCTGAATGGAACAGCAACGTCAAGAGATGAAGGAACTGAGAGAGATGATGACCAGTCAGATAAGGAGCGGTATGCCGCCGCATCCGGTTTTGTCTGAACAGTCTACGCAACCGGAAGCAAGATTGACGGGGACTATCCCTTCCATTACTCCTCGTTGGCAGGAAGCCCCGGAAGCTATGGAATTGGATAGGGACCAGTACGGTAGCTCTGAATATAATGAACCAGATACCAGGAAATATTACGATTCAATTTCCGGTATCTATGACTTGATTCCTGACATGTAGCTTCCGTTCCCACATGCGGGGGATATCGAAATTGAGTCGGGAGAGTCAAATCGGGTTACGAGGTCGGTATCCACGCTTCTGGCCTCAACTGCTATACACTCTATTTGCCATTTGTTCCATAGAACGTTAGCAGAACCCGCTACGCAGGAGGAACATGCAGTCAGGCCGAGACCTAGAGCTCGCTTCCGCCCTGCAGGATCTTCTGGTCCGTTTCCGGTACAGAAGCCGAACATTAGATCATATGGCGTACATGATTCACCGTTCAGCTTCCGGTCTGCAGAGGTGAACGGCGATTTTCAGTATTTGTGTCCTTCAAATACCAAATTGCCTAGTAATCCGGTTGTTCCGTTTACGAACAGACAGCCCTCCGTACTAGAGGAAACTGCCCGACAAGGAGTGGCGATCTCAAATCATTTGGTCTGGTTTCTCAAAGCCATTCAGGATGGTTTGTTTTCGCTGTCGGGTGCGGAAAGTCAAGAACAGCTACAGGAGGGAATTAACCTCGTTCTTGACTACCAGAAGATTGCTTCCGGTGTAGTAGAAGATCTGCTGGTACATAATGCCTATTTATCTTCTATGCTGGTGTATTTAAGGAGAAGGACATTCATTCCTTTTATGCACGATTACACACCGAAACAGTAAAGAGAAGCCTACTAGAAACTTTTACGGCTCCCTCTTTACTGTTTGGTGATGCTGTTGCCGAGATCCGACCTGAAATGGACCGTATTGAACATGACAGGTCGGTGGCTTCCGGTGCTTCGACCAAGAGACCTATGGCTTCCGGGTCGGGTCCCAAGGCGAAGAAGACTAAGAAGAACCCGCCTAGTTCCAAGGCTGCTAAGGGTGCTTCCGGTCAACAGCAAAGCCAAGCGCCTGCTTCTTTAGAGCCAGGATTATCAAGCCTTGGCCATAAGAAGCAGGGTAAGGGGAAAGGCAAGTAGTCAAAGAAGAACACGTGATGTCTCGGGCCATACCGGGTGGCTTCCGGTATGGCGGGAACACCGAGAAATACTGCTTCCGGTCCCATACAACTAGACCTTCCGGTAGGGGAAGGCTTCAGTTGTTTTGGTGGAACTGGATAAGGATCGGGGCGGAAGCGTGGGTCATTCGAATTATCAGATACGGCTATCGCCTATTGTTCGACACGCTTCCCTCCTTGACTGCATCTCCCCTTCCGTCTCGTATTCCATTACGAATGGGTCATCTATCAGCGATACAGTCCTCTGTGGACAAGCTGATAGAGAAGGCTTCTGTAATAGAGCTTCCGGTTTGGGATACAACACCCAGGTTCTATTCGCTGGTCTTTCTGGTCCCAAAGAAAGACACGTCCGAGATGCGCATCTTTATCAACCTCAAGCGCCTCAACAAGGACTACCTCATTCCACCGCCACACTTCCGCATGGAGTCCTTCCAGTCTATCCGGTCGTTACTCAAGCAAGGGGAATGGCTGACTACTCTGGATTTAAGGGATGCATATCTTCATATCCCGATACATCCGGAGGGCAGGAAGTACTTAAGATTCATGGTCGGCAAACGACGCTTCCAAATTCAAGTGCTTCCGTTCGGCCTGTAAACTTGCCCTTGGGTGTTCACACGAGTGTTTACACCATTGGCACTATTCCTGCACAGTCTAGGTATAAAGTACCACTTTTATATCGACGACTCCCTGCTAAGGAATGCCTGCAAAGAGCAGTTAATCCTAGACACGCAGTTTGTCTTAAGGATATTGACTTCTCTGGGTTACCTCCCACACGAAGAGAAGTCAGAACTGACTCCGTCGCAAAGGCGCAAATTTCTGGGGGTGGAATACGATACGCTTTTAGCTCTCGCCAAACCCCCAGAAGATCGTTGGCAAAAGATAACAACGAAGATACCTCAATTCCTCAAGTTATCTCAAGCCAGGGCTCTACACTTCGCTGCGATAATCGGCCTCTTGACGTCAACACAGGACGTAACTCTACGAGGGCGGTTGCAGCTTCGTCCCTTAATGATTTACTTCAATCATCAATGGGCCGAAAGGCAGTTGAACCCGTGGATACCTGTCACGCCTCTTGTCAAACAATGCCTCCAATGGTGGCTGGATCCACTCAACGTTATGCCGGGTGTGTCCCTACTTCCGTTTCGTCCGTCACATCATCTGTTCATGGACGCATCTATGGAAGGTTGGGGAGCCCACCTCGAGTCCAGGTCGATATCCGGGTTATGGACAATCGAGGAACGCTCGTACCATATCAACGTGTTGGAGTTTATGGCAGTAACACATGCCATCCCGAGTGGGTGAGCGTATTGACCGACCTGCTAGTCGTGTCCTACATCAACAAGCAGGGGGGACGAGATCTCCGCAATTACAAAGCCAAGTGGAAATCTTTTTCGGTCTGTGTTGGGACAACATATCAGTGGTTGGCCAGGCACATCCCGGGAATTCTGAATGTCTTAGCGGATTCACTTTCATGACGGAATCAGATAATTCCCACGGAGTGGCAACTTCACCCAGCCATACTAAAACAAATAGCTCATGTCTGGGAGATGCCACACATAGATCTGTTCGCCACTCCGCACAACAATCTATTGCCCCTGTTCATGTCGCCGGTTCCGGATCCGTCGGCATATGCAGTGGACGCCCTATCGCAGGACTGGTCAAGGATGGTAGCATATGCGTTCCCTCCTCCAGCTATCCTAGCGAAGGTACTCCAGAAGATCCACGAACACACTTGTGTCGTTTATCTATTTGTTCTGTGGTGGCCAGCAAGGCCGTGGTTCCCGGACTTACTGGATCTTCTGGTAGACGTACCAAGACAACTTCCGGTATGGCACAATCTACTACGCCAGCCCGGAACGTCGATATTCCACAGCCAGCCAGGACTGTTTCATTACCACGTGTGCAAGTGCTCAAAGGACACTTCGCTCAGGCGGGATTTTCAACGGAAGTTGGGCGCCGAATGGCACAATCAACTCGACCATCCTCTTCCGCTGTATACCAATCAAAGTGGGCAGTCTTCGATCTTTGGTGTGGAGAGAGGGATATCAATCCATCCAGAGCCACTATTCCTCAAGTAGCAGAGTTCTTATTGCACCTGTTTCAGGTTAGGGGCGTGGGACCCCCTACGGACGAAGGGTATAGGGCAGCCATTGCCCAGCCTTTTCTTCTGAGTACTGGGATTAATCCTTCGACTGATCCAAATTTATCTGCACTAATCAAGTCATACAAGATTACTGGTCAGTCGGTTGTTCCGAAATTGCCAAAGTGGGACTTAGCCCTTGTACTTAGGCAATTAGGGGCAGCACCTTTCGAGGCAATAGAGTCTATTGATCTCAAAATGTTATCATACAAAACTTCGTTTTTGTTGGCTCTTGCCTCGGCAGCTCGTGTGTCAGAACTCCATGTGCTCGATAGAAGGAACGTCAGACACTCTAGGGACTGGAGTAATGTAGTTCTCACAACAGTTCCTGAGTTTGTGGCTAAGAATCAAGCTGTCTACGATACTATATCTCGAGAGTTCACAATTCCAGCCTTATCTGATTTCCTTTCGTCCGGTCTTGAATCAGACATGTTGATGTGTCCGGTTCGTGCACTTGCATGTTACCTGAATCGTACAGAGGAGATCAGAGTGGGTAGGAGGCGTTTGTTTATTCCTTTTGATCCCAAAGCCAAACAAGAAATAAGCAAAAATACTATCTCAAGTTGGCTCAAAAATACGATTCGGCTAGCGTACTCCACGGCTACGGATAGACAAGCCGCGCTTGTAAACGTTTCGGGTCACGAGATTACGGCATTAGCGGCATCGTGGCCTCTATGGACTAATAGATCAGTGACTGACATTATTAGGGCGTGCTACTGGAGGTCAAACACGACATTTGCCTCTTTCTACCTCCGGGACATGACATTAGCATGTGGCGACCCCTATTCCATCGGCCCACTTGTAACAACTCAGCGGATTTCTATGGGACCGCGGCCAGCAAGATAGCAAGATAAAGACCGGGCGTACAGTTTTTACCCTGCTTGCTGGTGAGTGCATTTTCCTCTCATTCCCTTTCGGAAAAAGGAAGTTTTCAGCGCAAATAACAAAGAAAATTCACAGGTAAATTTTCTGTTATTAAGCTAAAACTTACCTCACTTCTAGTGATGCCCACCCACCTCCCCTTTGTGAAACATCCTGACCATGTATCGCAGTGGAAACAAGAAGGAGTTATGGGTAGGTGAGCAGTCAGGTGACTAGCAGGGGAGAGAACTGTGTTATTCAAAATTCTTACTAGATGATTTCATGTGGAACAAGAAATGCAAAGAGTGGAAGTGAGGTAAGTTTTAGCTTAATAACAGAAAATTTACCTGTGAAATTTTTTTCTTCGTGTGTATTCGTGTATAGGTGACGCCACCTGAAAGCTAAGTTAAAACTGTTTCCAGACAATAACTTTTGAAAACCTGGACCGATTCAGTCCAAATTTGGTGTGTAGGTACCTCACCTCAATATCTCACTTGGCTTTGTTTTTCAGGTCGATCTCACTTGGCATTGTTTTTCAGGTCGATCCACATAAAGGTGGCATTACCCGGGGAAAAATTTAAAATTATGTTTCCGGACAATAACTTTTTAAAACTTGAATGGATTCTTTTCAAGTTTGGTATATGGGTACCTTGCCTGAAGGTTTCGCTTGGGATTGTTTTTCATGTCTATCTGCTCATAGGTGGCGCCACCTGTAGGCCAAGTTAACATTTTCTATTTCCATTGTCAAGGAATCTTGCCTATCTGCCTATACAAGGTAAAGTTGCATTTCCGGAAAATAACTGTTGGACCGGAATGGATTCTGTCAAATTTGGCATGTGGGTACCTTCCCTCAAGGTATTTTTGGGGGTTATTTTTCTGCCAATTCACCTGTAGGTGGCACCACCTGTCAGGGGGCCATGTTAATGTTGTTTTTCCTAAGTCTTACGTTTTTACTCTCTTCACAAATAATGAATGTTTTCTTTACTAAACATGCAAAAGGGATCGACCGTATCTAGTTTGATTTAAATTATTAGTAAAACTGGTTGACTGGTAAATGTGTTCACTTGGAATCTGCAGTCATATAATTCATCGTATTGGAGTAGTTTTACACCGGTGGTATCATGTTTTTCAACTACATGCATTATGTCTTATTGAAATGTAGTAATATTTCTTTTTCTCAAATTTTCCATTATTTCTCGTTTTCCTCTCCTCAGACTTACAATGCCTCACTCAGGATCTCTCGACTCCAGGCAATTCTTACGATGATGCTTGTAAGCCAATGTGTCGGACTCGCAGCTGGTGGTGGTCATGCTGGTGAGATACATGTAATACATAGTAATCTTCAGACGTATAATTTTCCTAACTTTAACCCATTACATTACGTTGAACTTTCTGTTGCGGAAAATATTGAGTGATATATTAATGTATACATGTAATTTTGATATGAAATAGAGCTGTTCAATCGGCTCTAAGTGATGGCCATTAAGTGGTATCGTTACCATCTTTTATCGGATGTTGTCCAATAGATTCCACAAAAGTGGCATTTATAGGCAAATAGGCATTCCTATCAATTGAAAATGAATAGCGAACTTAGTATTTTCCTCAAAACTGTTATAAAATTTTCCTCAACTGTTATGAACAGCTAAAACTTTAGCTATTTGATGGGCCTGATACTCAAATGTATACTTCATGTTTAACCTCCTTAACCTTTACATTTCGTCTGTCTTTTAACATGCAATATGGCACTTATCTCTATTGCAGAAAATCGACATGGTGAAGGATTCGTTTTTTGTGACTAATTTTAATCAGTAAAACGTGTCGTAAATATAGATAAAGCAAAGAAATTGAATGTTCTAAGACCGTACATGATGTGCACATTTTTGACTAAACCGTAAAATCCCATTGAAATTCCATGTTATTTCTTAGATTCTCTCATTCATACGAAAAATTATTTATTTGAAAAACGACTGGGTCCAAATGTCCGATTTTTCCGATACGCTATTTTTTTTTCAAGCAGACCTATTCAGTCTTCAGGAAATATAAACAAATGTTGAACAACCGTGTAATTCTTCTTTTCTTCCTTAGATTCTTCGGGTATGTCCTGTTACACGAGTTGGACTTCAGTAGAGGCCAACGGTTCTGATTGTGTAACACTACACACCAATTTTGCCGGTACACCCTCTAATCCCATGATCTCATGGTTCCGAGGACAGAAGTCTGGCCATGTTATAAGAAGGAATAGTGTTGGCATTACACGTCACGGAGATACATCTAACAAGGCTGTTACCTTGAAACCTGATGGCAGCCTGGTCATATGTGATGTTACAACAGCGGACTCCGACAACTACCATTGCAAGATAATATTGGAATCCGGAGATTGCATAATTAAATATTACAAACTGACCGTCCCACCACAACCTACTACACCGGACAGCAGGGGGAATATCATGACAAGAGGTGAAGTATTTCATATTATATTTAGGAAATATACCGGGTACACTGAACTCGGTAGCCAAGTTGCTATCTTGAATTAATTTTATTTCAACGCACAGCTAAACTCGTTTAAGTATAAAAAGGCGATGGCTCATCAACTTTTAATGGTGATCAGTCCTGGCCATCACCTTTAAAAGATGATGAGCCATCACATTTAACTGGTGATGGCCATAACCTCTCAAGGGTGATGATTTTGCCTCATCACCCTTAAAAGGTGATGACCTCAATTTACAATCATTGTTCATCACTCTTCAGAGGTGATGGCCATCATTTTTAAAGGTGATCATAAAAAGGGTGATGACTCAAACTCATCACCTTTTCTGGGTGATAGTATTCTTAGTATTTTCCTCAAAACTGTTATAAAATTTTCCTCAAAACTGTTATAAACAGCTAAAACTTTAGCTATTTGATGGGCCTGATACTCAAATGTATACTTCATGTTTAACCTCCCTAACCTTCACATTTCGTCTGTCTTTTAACATGCAATATGGCACTTATCTCTATAGCAGAAAATCGACATGGTGAAGGATTCGCTTTTTGTGACTAATTTTAATCAGTAAAACGTGTCGTAAATATAGATAAAGCAAATAAATTGAATGTTCTAAGACCGTACATGATGTGCACATTTTTGACTAAACCGTAAAATCCCATTGAAATTCCATGTTATTTCTTAGATTCTCTCATTCATACGAAAAATTATTTATTTGAAAAACAACCGGGTCCAAATGTCCGATTTTTCCGATACGCTATTTTTTTTCAAGTAGACCTATTCAGTCTTCAGGAAATATAAACAAATGTTGAACAACCGTGTAACTCTTCTTTTCTTCCTTAGATTCTTCGGGTATGTCCTGTTACACGAGTTGGACTTCAGTAGAGGCCACCGGTTCTGATTGTGTAACACTACACACCAATTTTGCCGGTACACCCTCTAATCCCATGGTTCCGAGGACAGAAGTCTGGCCATGTTATAACAAGGAATAGTGTTGGCATTACACGTCACGGAGATACATCTAACAAGGCTGTTACCTTGAAACCTGATGGCAGCCTGGTCATATGTGATGTTACAAGAGCGGACTCCGACAACTACCATTGCAAGATAATATTGGAATCCGGAGATTGCATCATTAAATATTACAAACTGACCGTCCCACCACAACCTACTACGCCGGACAGCAGGGGAAATATTATGACAAGAGGTGAAGTATTTCATATTATATTTAGGAAATATACCGGGTACACTGAACTCGGTAGCCAAGTTGCTATCTTGAATTAATTTTATTTCAACGCACAGCTAAACTCGTTTAAGTATAAAAAGGCGATGGCTCATCAACTTTTAATGGTGATCAGTCCTGGCCATCACCTTCAAAAGATGATGAGCCATCACATTTAACAGGTGATTTTGCCTCATCACCCTTAAAACGTGATGACCTAAATTTACAATCATTGTTCATCACTCTTCAGAGGTGATGGCCATCATTTTTAAAGGTGATCATAAAAAGGGTGATGACTCAAACTCATCACCTTTTCTGGGTGATAGTATTCTTAGTATTTTCCTCAAAACTGTTATAAAATTTTCCTCAAAACTGTTATAAACAGCTAAAACTTTAGCTATTTGATGGGCCTGATACTCACATGGCAGTGTGACTATGCGTCACAGGACCTACGAAGTAAGGTAGGCATTAGGACAGGCACTGAGCTGTTGGCAATCCCACCCCCTCCCCCCCCCCAGCCCCAAGTTGAAATCCTGCCTATATTAAGATGGGCACATGCAGCCCAAGTCAGAATCACCAGAGATTTTCATCAAAAATCACCAGAAATTTTTGATTAAAACAGTATTGAATATTTTGTTGAAGATTAAAAGTGATGGGATTGAATGAGTAGTTTACCAGTTACTGTGCTGATGTGAATCTGTGACACACCAACACACTCTGTGGCAGTGATTCTGTGACACACCAACACACTCCGTGGCAGTGATTCTGTATCCCTTAATCAAGGAATCAAAATTTGAAATGACAAGAAAAATTTAGACATAATTTCACATGTAATGTTTTTGTTTAAATTATATCCCAGTGTGATATATAGTCAATATTCAAGAAACGACGTTAAATCCTACTCACTCACTCACTCAAGAAGTACAATCAAAGTTACTTTATCTAGTTAAATTCTACCCAAAGAAAATGAATTAAGACCCTTTAAACATGCCGTCAATGCCAGATGTTGAGTTTTATACAGCTGTAGATCAGGGCTCTGGGTGCATATATCATGTTTCCATACCCTTAATGCACACAACAGCGGCAAAACAAAGCGTCCTTGAACCACCTATCTTTATACAGGAAATTCTTAACCCAGAAAATACCATTCTCTCTCAAAAGAAAACAATTTACGTCAGGAAGGCCTTTTTTATTAAGCTAATTTTGTTAGGTAGGGGCCTACTTAGATTCAATAATTGTCATGAAATTTCTTTGGTTATATCTTAATTGCAACTATGTTTGTTCCTCAAACCTAACATGCTTGAGCTATACATGTATAACACACTTTCATTTAAGAGTCCAGACATTCCACCATTCATGTGAACAAATTGTACTAAACATGGAATAATTAATTCACACTACCCATTTATACAGTATCAGTACTATGTTACTATCTGTAGCAGTTGAAACCCAGTAAAACTTAAACAATTAAAACCAGTAAAGAAATTTGTCTGTTGAATAACAGTAAATATGGTATGGAGATTTGAATGAGTAAACTACTAAACAACTTACATGATACCAACAAAATGTCGCAACACAAGCTGATAAATTCCTTGGGTGGCTTGCAGGACAGCTTTGTTTCACCCTCAGTAAATTTTATCATTGTTGCTCACAGGCTAATCTGAAGGATGATACCAGATCTTTCTATGTCCTGCTGGGTTATGCTTCAGGCGGACTTAATTGGTTGATGTAGGATATTTCATCATCAGTGGCAATTTGACCTAAATTTGAAGCCTGCATGATTTGGTCTGTGATGAAATGTTTGGATGTGAAATAGGATACACGTTAAAGGCCACATTTTACATATATCTATAACAATATACTGAATTGTGTGTATTAAGAATGCCAAGTTGTCTGGTAATAGCAGTGTAGATAAATGCACTAACAATTGATGGAAAATTAGCATTTCCTATTTCATTATCCCATCACGTTTTGTACTGTGTTATATATACAGTGAAACATACAGCCAAGGGTTCCCAATGGGCATGACAGTGCACTCGCTGAGCTATCAATAAATAATAAAAAAAATAATTATCAATCAAATTTTCATCAGAATTCGGTCAGCTCAGAACTTGCTGGTAACAATGGCCTAATGCACGTTCATGCCAAAAATAAAGGTTCTAATGTCAATGGTTCTCCTTATTTTGCCGACGAAAGGATTCGTATGGACTCACTGACTCATTACCGGACAATTTGCGATCTGTAGCCTACTTCGTAGGAAAATGTATACTTCATGTTTAACCTCCCTAACCTTTACATTTCGTCTGTGTTTTAACATGCAGTATGGCACTTATCTCTATTGCAGAAAATCGACATGGTGAAGGATTCGTTTTTTTGTGACTAATTTTAATCAGTAAAACGTGTCGTAAATATAGATAAAGCAAAGAAATTGAATGTTCTAAGACCGTACATGATGTGCACATTTTTGACTAAACCGTAAAATCCCATTGAAATTCTATGTTATTTCTTATAGTCCGGCAGATATGTGAAATGATTGTGCACTTTTTGATAAAAGCATGAAATTTGGCAGGATGATAGATAAACGCATATGATTCATTTTTGGAGGGGGAGTCCGGCTTGTAAATCCGTATTTTGGCCGCCATCTTGGATTTCAAAATGGCCGCCATCAAATACCACAAAGTCGCATTTCTGCACTTCTGAGACACATAGGAGGCCAATTTAAACGGTAATACCCACATTTGCGTACTCAAGGAAGCAGATCAACACAGTTTTGTTGCATCAGAACGCGGTTGAGATACTACGTCTACATCCTGGAATCCTCCGTATTCTAAAGTCTGAATGTGAGGTACCAAGAGAAGTTATTTTGTGGGCTGATATGGTTGCTTTTCAGTCGCCAAACGCCAACTTTACCCACCAATTACATATCTCGCCAACTCATTCACATAGCGCTGATATCCGGAATAGGTCACATCTTGGGTATTTACCTAATACTCTATATTTGATTGACCTGACATGTGGCATCGTGTATTTCCATCGCGGCGGATATGTCAGCATGACTCCCTTCTTTGTGAGAATTACAACACATATAAGGGAAGTGGGAAGAGGTGCCGACATACTGACAGAGCCACATGACTTCACAGTATAGTGTTCTGGTTAACCTATTCTAAAGCTCATACCAAGAATCAAACGATTCGTGATATCTGTTGTATCTCAGGTACGCTTTTATGGTACCTGTTCATGTGGCAACTTGGATGACATGACCACACGGACCCTAGCACCGGCATAAGCGGTATTAGATACAAATCTAGAGAGCTATGATGGAAATGCTCTGACAACTCGTATATTGGTAATTAGTGAGCTGTTTCGCTGTGACAACTCGTACACTGGGGATTGGTGAGCTGTATCGTCGTCAGATGAAAATGACGGCTAACTCAAGACTCTCATACTTTACTGGATGATTTTTCTACTAACACCCAGTCTCATTCCATCCATCGCGAAGAAACAGCAAGCTTGTTGACAAGTTGTTGATAAACCTAGCGTCTAGTCAGTCACTCAATATTCATCCCTCGTCAATAATGAAATTTCTGCGCCCATAATTCATATAACAGCATTAATAGCACCAAAATAAAAAACAATCATACAAATCAAGCGCGAAGAGAAAATGCATTCTTCAGCGAGGTCAGTTGGGGCTTGGACTCCGACACTTCGCGTCAGCTTGGCCTTCTCGAGTCCGCTTGTTTCATACATAAAATTTCTCTAGATATTTTTCTTTGGGAAAATTAGAAATTGATTATGACACAGGTTCCGATTTCATTAACTATTTTGGCAACATAAGCGTTTTTGGTCTTCTTGCTTTCCGGCAAATCCTTACTCTCTTCGGGAAAAGGTTTCCAAAAAGCAAATCATTTTAATATGGAACACTACTTGAATTCCCCTTTTCATGCTTATGGTTGATAATGGATGTACATGTACATGTATACTAGGCAGTTATCGTTGTGATGCATGAATCTATAGCTGTTCAGGAGCTGTCTGGTTCAACACGAGTTTCCAAACATGAGCAGGTTGTAAGGACAAAGCTTTGGAAATTAGAGATGTGGTTTTGATAGATGGGTGTGCTCCAGAATGAGCAAGCGATAAATAGGTCAGGAAATATCTGTTTGGGGAAGTTGCAAGTATTCTTCTCGGTTTGGAATTTCTGCAGTAGTGATTTTTTTTACGAATGTACTGGTATTGATGTCCAGCTTCAACACATATTTCCACCAACAAGGATGAAATAAAAACTACGAGACACACTGTAAGTGTCCTGTATCACTTTTGCTCAGAGAAAACAAAGCAGTACGACTTTGTCAAAACGTATATAACGAGTCTCTGCGCATTCAGTGAAAGGCCACATTTTACAATTCATTAGTCCACTAAAGATGTGAAGAGGCAGAGGCACTAAGATTACTGAAAACAATGAGCCTTATCCAACCTATCATCAGCGAAGCCATTTGTTTTTCGCAAACATCTGGGTGGGGTGGCATGGCTGGTCCTAAAATTATGTGAGCCTTCTTGACCAGCGCCTAGCTACCCAGCGCAAAAGGGCAGCAGGACTTCTTGTAAGGGCAACATGATTTCCTGTAAGGGCAGCAGGACTTACTCTAAGGCCAACGGCACCACCATCACCTTTTTCTTTTGTGTTCTATCGCCATTACTGGAAACTAGCATTGTGATTCGAGGATGACATAATGCTCATTGACAAGCTTGACAAATATGTAGTCATGCCTGTATTTGGTATATTGGAGTGCAATATTCATAGATTCAGTTTGGCGTTGAAATTCCATACCCGAATCAGCAATACAAATGAAGCAAAAACCAGAACTAGTAGTTCAACCTGCAGCTTTGTATGCCAGTACTGGAACGTTGTATTTCAATCACACTTTTGGCGACTCGGCTGGCAGGATAGGCAACCCGGGAACCAGCTTCAAACTGACACTTTGTCCACAACATTATGAATAACCATCTCTATCATACAACTAAGTTCGATCATTAGAGAAATTGTAGTCAACAAATATAACATGGATTACTGATATGAGCTTATTCCATTTCCGGAGTAACTGATAAATATGAATCTGGTAATGGAACTCCTTCAATGATGGAGCAATGGTAGGACAGTCAACTGACATGCATGGCAAATTTGCGACTAAAACTCTCTGACTAGTGGCATATCCTATTAAGAAAATTCTGGACATGCTTGCATAATACTATAGGTTTGCAAGATATCACGGAAAAGCTTACCCATGATACATGGCGGGATCTCAAAAACACCATCATAGTAATCTGATCTTGAAAGTCACGGTTAAGGAAAGAGCTTAACCCAGACATATTGTCAAGTTTCAGCCGTTTAGCTTCAAGTGTAGAGAGAATGTTTCGAGAACATCGCCTACCAAGACCAGACACGGCACTGATATTGATTATGCCGCATCCACTGGCTATATCTTGGAGAAGACTGAAGGGATTATCAGATTTGGTTTTTTATTAATATTTTAGTATCCATGTGTATGATAATGGTGGTCGTCTCCGACTGGGCATTGTTCCACACAGAAGTCCCTTAACCAGTTTCCTCGGCCAAAGCAATGTGTAAACCAGCCTTATATCAGATATCCATTTTAGGCTTCAATGTTCGCTGATGGCGAAAAGCTTGATATCCAAGATGGTGTACTAACAGGGATTTTTAACCATAAAAAGCTCACCAAGGAACGTATCTAGTCCATGTACATGTATGACCTAATCATACTCAACTGACTCAACTAAGTCCACTGTGCCGCGAGTTGCCGAAGGTTAAGCCAGGGTCGACCTCGTTGAAGAATGCTATTGTTTACGAGGTTATACTGTGTTACTGTTTGATCATACAAGTAGCAATGGGACTATTGATGTTTGTAGAGTTCTGGAAGAGCTCCCAACCGATGGGAGTGCGTATAGGGACACGCCGTTCAGGCCCGTCCCATTTGGAATTGGTTTCTTCTCCGTTCTTCAGGAGAAGCTTCTCTAAGTAAGTTTGAATAGGGAACTTATACCAAAGATGAACGACAGCCAGTTTGGTGTTCATTTTCAGAAGCCAGCGCATTGTACCAGTAGCAGCTGATGTTGCGGCATGATAAACTGTAGATAGAGCAAGGTTAACCCACATTGTTCTGAGATTTCTCTCTAAAATATGACTAATTTTATATATTGCAGGTATCAACTACATGAATGAGTGTCTACTGACATCATCCGAACGCATGGCACGACCATACGTAGAAACTTCTGCTCGTAGCCATGCGGTAACGGGTGATATCTGAGTGTAATAGGGCGTTTCCCAAATGGTCACATCCGACTGGTCCCGTTAGCTCCGACATCGGCGCAATCACATTCATAAAACGAAGACACACCTCCAGAAAGCGATCGATTGAAACGATCCCTTGGTGGGCCTCAGAGTGCCCCCATCACAAAATAAAAAGCATGTCATTTTCCTGTGAACTGTCGCCAATTTTATTTTTTACAAATATGTTAGGCCGCTTGTAATATGATTTTTCTTAAGGAAAACAAAGAAGCATGCTCCATTAGAGTGAGAAATAAAATAGCTAATTCGCACAACTTCGGTTTGGTCTCCCACAGTCTTGCGCCTCGAGCATGTCGAGCGCTTAAATGAAATTGACACGTCTCCTGTCTGAGATTTCCAGGTCAAGGTATTTGAATACGGACAATTTCATTGGCTCGTTTAAATGGAGCGGACATGCGACTTGATGCTTGGGGAAGCTGACATCGGGCGAAATACACGGAGAATGAAGACATTGAGCTAAGGGTATGTTAAGTGAAACGTGAAATGCCCTTACCAAGCTAAGATGGTCTACTGATGCCAAAAAATCATTTTAAGTCACCCAAAAGTAGATTTTTGTCTATCGATTCACCTACGTCACATAACCGTCGAAATAAGTGATTCTCGGCAGCCATTTTGAAAAAAAAATGGCCGCCATCTTAAAATCCATCCGTTCTGGTGCAGCAAAAGTGTGGTGATCAACTTCCTTGGGTACGCAAATGTGGGGATAGCCGTTTAAATTAAACTTCTATGTGCCTTAGAAGTGCCGATTTGCGAATTTGATGGTTTCTGATGGCGGCCATTATGAAATCCAAGATGGCGGCCAACTACGGATTTTCAAGCCGGACTCCCCCTCTAAAAATGAATAATATGTGTTTCTCTGTCACTATGCAAAGTTTCATGCTTTTATCACAAAGTGCACAATCGACCCATTTTTTGTTACATATCTGCCGGACTATTAGATTCTCTCAAATTATTTATTTGAAAAACGACCGGGTCCAAATGTCCGATTTTTCCGATACGCTATTTGTTTTTCAAGTAGACCTATTCAGTCTTCAGGAAATATAAACAAATGTTGAACAACCGTGTAATTCTTTTCTTCCTTAGATTCTTCGGGTATGTCCTGTTACACGAGTTGGACTTCAGTAGAGGCCAACGGTTCTGATTGTGTAACACTACACACCAATTTTTCTCGTACACCCTCTAATGCGATGATCCCATGGTTCCGAGGACAGAAGTCTGGCCATGTTATAACAAGGAATAGTGTTGGCATTACACGTCACGGAGATACATCTAACAAGGCTGTTACCTTGAAACCTGATGGCAGCCTGGTCATATGTGATGTTAGAACAGCGGACTCCGACAACTACCATTGCAAGATAATATTGGAATCCGGAGATTGCATAATTAAATATTACAAACTGACCGTCCCACCACAACCTACTACGCAGGACAGCAGGGGAAATATTATGACAAGAGGTGAAGTATTTCATATTATATTTAGGAAATATACCGGGTACACTGAACTCGGTAGCCATGTTGCTATCTTGAATTAATTTTATTTCAACGCACAGCTAAACTCGTTTAAATATAAAAAGGCGATGGCTCATCAACTTTTAATGGTGATCAGTCCTGGCCATCACCTTTAAAAGATGATGAACCATCACATTTAACTGGTGATGGCCATAACCTCTCAAGGGTGATGATTTTGCCTCGTCACCTTTAAAAGGTTATGACCTAAATTTACAATCATTGTTCATCACTCTTCAGAGGTGATGGCCATCATTTTTAAAGGTGATCATAAAAAGGGTGATGACTCAAACTCATCACCTTTTCTGGGTGATAGTATTCTTAGTATTTTCCTCAAAACTGTTATAAAATTTTCCTCAAAACTGTCATAAACAGCTAAAACTTTAGCTATTTGATGGACCTGATACTCAAATGTATACTTCATGTTTAACCTCCCTAACCTTTACATTTCGCCTGTCTTTTAACATGCAATATGGCACTTATCTCTATTGCAGAAAATCGACATGGTGAAGAATTCGTTTTTTTGTGACTAATTTTAATCAGTAAAACGTGTCGTAAATATAGATAAAGCAAAGAAATTGAATGTTCTAAGACCGTACATGATGTGCACATTTTTGATTAAACCGTAAAATCCCATTGAAATTCCATGTTATTTCTTAGATTCTCTCATTCATACGAAAAATTATTTATTTGAAAAACAACCGGGTCCAAATGTCCGATTTGCTATTTTTTTTCAAGAAGACCTATTCAGTCTTCAGGAAATATAAACAAATGTTGAACAACCGTGTAATTCTTCTTTTCTTCCTTAGATTCTTCGGGTATGTCCTGTTACACGAGTTGGACTTCAGTAGAGGCCAACGGTTCTGATTGTGTAACACTACACACCAATTTTGCCGGTACACCCTCTAATCCCATGATCCCATGGTTCCGAGGACAGAAGTCTGGCCATGTTATAACAAGGAATAGTGTTGGCATTACACGTCACGGAGATACATCTAACAAGGCTGTTACCTTGAAACCTGATGGCAGCTTGGTCATATGTGATGTTACAACAGCGGACTCCGACAACTATCATTGCAAGATAATATTGGAATCCGGAGATTGCATCATTAAATATTACAAACTGACCGTCCCACCACAACCTACTACGCCGGACAGCAGGAGAAATATTATGACAAGAGGTGAAGTATTTCATATTATATTTAGGAAATATACCGGGTACACTGAACTCGGTAGCCAAGTTGCTATCTTGAATTAATTTTATTTCAACGCACAGCTAAACTCGTTTAAGTATAAAAAGCCGATGGCTCATCAGCTTTCAATGGTGATCAGTCCAAGCCATCACCTTCAAAAGATGATGAGCCATCACATTTAACTGGTGATTTTGCCTCATCACCCTTAAAAGATGATGACCTAAATTTACAATCATTGTTCATCACTCTTCAGAGGTGATGGCCATCATTTTTAAAGGTGATCATAAAAAGGGTGATGACTCAAACTCATCACCTTTTCTGGGTGATAGTATTCTTAGTATTTTCCTCAAAACTGTTATAAACAGCTAAAACTTTAGCTATTTGATGGGCCTGATACTCAAATGTATACTTCATGTTTAACCTCCCTAACCTTCACATTTCGTCTGTCTTTTAACATGCAATATGGCACTTATCTCTATTGCAGAAAATCGACATGGTGAAGGATTCGTTTTTTTGTGACTAATATTAATCAGTAAAACGTGTCGTAAATATAGATAAAGCAAAGAAATTGAATGTTCTAAGACCGTACATGATGTGCACATTTTTGACTAAACCGTAAAATCCCATTGAAATTCCATGTTATTTCTTAGATTCTCTCATTCATACGAAAAATTGTCTATTTGAAAAACGACCGGGTCCAAATGTCCGATACGCTATTTTTTTTTCAAGTAGACCTATTCAGTCTTCAGGAAATATAAACAAATGTTGAACAACCGTGTAATTCTAATTTTCTTCCTTAGATTCTTCGGGTATGTCCTGTTACACGAGTTGGACTTCAGTAGAGGCCAACGGTTCTGATTGTGTAACACTACACACCAATTTTGCCGGTACACCCTCTAATCCCATGATCTCATGGTTCCGAGGACAGAAGTCTGGCCATGTTATAAGAAGGAATAGTGTTGGCATTACACGTCACGGAGATACATCTAACAAGGCTGTTGTTACCTTGAAACCTGATGGCAGCCTGGTCATATGTGATGATACAACAGCGGACTCCGACAACTACCATTGCAAGATAATATTGGAATCCGGAGATTGCATAATTAAATATTACAAACTGACCGTCCCACCACAACCTACTACGCCGGACAGCAGGGGGAATATTATGACAAGAGGTGAAGTATTTCATATTATATTTAGGGAATATACCGGGTACACTGAACTCGGTAGCCAAGTTACTATCTTGAATTAATTTTATTTCAACGCACAGCTAAACTTGTTTAAGTATAAAAAGGCGATGGCTCATCAACTTTTAATGGTGATCAGTCCTGGCCATCACCTTTAAAAGATGATGAGCCATCACATTTAACTGGTGATGGCCATAACCTCTCAAGGGTGATGATTTTGCCTCATCACCCTTAAAAGGTGATGACCTAAATTTACAATCATTGTTCATCACTCTTCATCAGACCGAATCGGGAAGAAAGAAACAGAACATCAGTCGCTCGAGATCTTTCACTGCATACGACCCGGGGAAGTGAGACAGAGGCACGAAAAGCATTTTATCGAATAAATAATATAATTTGGCATCTCCACCTATTCAATCCTTTAATTAGACAGAGTCTGCCTTCCCTTATATGTGTTGTAATTCGAACACGGATTTTGTCCGTCGTGATCCTTGCCGCTTGCAAACCAATATCGGCGTGTCTTCATTCACGTGATCAGAAAGTCACGATATAAAAATAGCCAAGGTCATATTACAAAATGTCGAACAGGTGCCAAAACGGGAAAAATCAGTCTATGTATTCTCCACACATTTGATCGCATTTTGTCAGCATAAAAACAGTCTCGAGAGATAGTACATGGACGATGAAGCGCAGGTCGGTCAAAATGTATCGAATTGCCATAATTTTTCTCTCGCATTTAATAATTTTCTTCAGCTAGAGCTTTCGAAGAGGCACGCTGCGGAAGGCCAAACTATTATGACTCACTGGCACCTACCTCTGGTCGGAACTGTGATAGGAGATACCACGCCCCGTATCCTATATACACCTATCACAGCTAGAGTTTCTGAGTTAGAGAATCCTCCTTCCAGTTCTAGGCAACATAAAAACGGAGTCCTCTCATGGTGACAGGACGCTTTTCTGCGTAGAACCGGTGGGGTTTCACGGGATATCGCTCGGCGTGTGGTTCGCCTGGCAAGGCAACATACGTACGGGGGATTGACGATCCGAGTGAATTCGCCCCAGTATGAGTTTTCGTCTGTCTCTCCGTCCTATACTCCAAATATTCCCGTTCTGCTGAATCCATTTTCAACAAAATATCCCCCCCCCCCACTGTAGTGTTCTTTGCTTGGTCACAGTGACTTCACATTGATTTCCTCTTTAAAACAGACATTTTTTGGTCAGATTTTTCGATTTTTTTTAATTGTTGTGTTCTCTTTGCAAAAACTGCATGATAAATTAATAAATAATAGTCTGATGTGAAATGAAATTTTCAATTCTCCTCGAAAACCCCCCAGAAATTTTGAAGAACAATGACGAAAACATCAATTTTCTTGCACCCCACATGACCGCCATCTTGAATTTATCCACGATCCTCCACTCGGGGGTTATGCAAATAGGCTCAAAATGACCCCAATATGATAAAGTCGCGGAAGGTCATCTTTCATTCATTGTCGTTCCAGAGATAGGGGAAACATTTTGGTAGCCCCAAAGGCCAGGTAAGTTTAATGCCCAAGCAATGCTCAAGTGATCTGTTGAATTTCATAAAATTACCAGTAAATATACAGATTAAAACTGGCAATTTTATGAAATTCAACAGATCGTTTGATAAAGGCTCCGGCATGAGAGTTGGAAGTTTTTGCAGTAAATTTATTCACGTAAAATTTTGCTTAGAAGGTTCTCTATTTATGTATCAGCTTACAACAGTATAACGGTAAATTATTCGTTTAACAAAGAAATATGAGAAATTGTAATTTAGTTTCCTTATTTATTTTCTGCTGATCTGACACCGAGAACGATGGGCCAGTGCTACTTCGTCTACTGTTTACGTGTTTTTTCCTGATTACACGATGTAAATTTCTGGGAAATTTCACAATTTATGCAAAAAAACACATTCACTCACACATACTTCAAGACAAGTGCGGCGGAAGCAATTCAACATTGAAGGGGGGCGGGGGGGTAACTTCATAAGAGGTGCGTAAGTTGTTGCATCAATGCAAAGCTGAATCTGGTTGCCAAACGCGACAACATTTATCGAGAATGAGAGGCGGATATCATATGAAACGCATAATTCATCAAGACTGTGCTGGAGATAAAACTAAATCAGATCGAACAAACATTGGGAAGAAGTTGGCACTTGACAGAAACTGCAATTTAAAATTAGTCACGATCAATTTGAACCCGTGAAGGAAGAAAGCGGGGGGTCGGGGGTACTCCTATGGGAAATTTTTAGATTTCAGACGCTTCTCTACTAATTTGCTACCCATTTCAAGGCACTTCAGTAACAATTATTCGGAGGGGGGGGACAAAGTGGTCCTTGGCCCCCCTCTTTTCATTTTGCGGGTCCCGCCCCCGGATCCACCGCGCCTGCAAGTGGTGTAAACGAGCAGCCAGGTGTATATCTGAGAGAGAGAGAGAGAGAGAGAGAGGGAGAGAATTAAGGTTTAACGTCGCATTCAGCAATATTTCAGCTATATAGCGACGATCAAACAAAATTTTAAGTATTCAAGTTAATAACTTAGTAATCCAACATATTAAAACATACACACATTAAAACTTATGCAACAAACCGATTTCTCTCAAATAACCCAAGATACAGTCTTCTTTCACCCGACTAAAAAGATCTTCTAAAGTAGCTGCTCGATGAAAAGATTCTCTTACAATCTTAAAACCTATGCAGTTGATAAGAATATGTTTCACTGTGAGATCTTCGTGACATGAAATACACCTTCGGACTGGCTCTTATTTTAGTAAATGTTCGTGAGTTAATCGTGTATGGTCGATTCTACATCGCTTGATCATGGCTTGATCGAAACGTTTCTGGCTGTTCAGATGATCTCGCTCCTTTTTAGCACCACATTTGTTAAGTGTGCATAATACCTATTCATAAGAAGCTGTTTCCCAGGACAAACTCGTTCGATAAACAGTAAATACAAGGCTATGCATACACATTAAGTTCGTTCAAGGTGTTCTTGGCCGATACAAACAATGATTATGTGAGAATAGAGGGAAAATCTAGGAAAATTTATATACTGTTGATATTGTGTTACCTGCATAGATATTATTAATGAGAAATTCAAGCAACTGTATATAAAAAAAAATAATCTTATTAATGATATCTCTTGTATGTAGTAGAGCTAATGCCTTATGATATAAATATATCGGGGATCAGTTCTCTTGAACACACTTCACTGCGGAAAAAAATGTGTTAAAAGCCATTCTAGCACCAGAATTGTGTTGAGAATATTATATATTTTGTTGAAATCAACACCAAGTTATGTTGAACTCAACGCGAGTTTATGTTGATATATGGAGTTCAACACCAACCCATGTTGATTTAAACACAAACATGTTGTAATGAAGCAATTTTAGCCCAAAATTATGTTAAAACACAATTTTTTTACAATGTTACCATTAATTAACTAAGACTGTCGATAATTTGACGTTAAAAAAACACCAATATATTGTAATTCTCGAAAGATGTAAATCTCTATATACAACCAAAATAAAAATAAAATACCCAGGATCTGGAATAAATTACCCTTCCGGTTCCAAATAATGCTTTCGCTTTCTCATTTCAAATCTGGAATTAAAACCCAATTACTGTACCTCGTAGTTACAATTCTGAATTCACCCGAGAAATAAGAAAAGTAAAGTATCATATATTGCATTCACCCCTGTGCTTAAAGCATACATAGAGCACTATAATTTCGACACAATCGCATACAAGACAGTCTACTGGGTTCAACGATATTACGCCTGTATATACTTTTAGTGAAAATTTTTTTAATTCGACGCATTTCACTGTCCGACATGGTGACACTTGTAGCCGAAAGGCGAGGCTCTCTAAGTCACAAATATAACTGTACTTGATGATGTAAGGATTAAAGCACGTCACATCGACACCATTTCGGGTCACCAGAAGAAAAAATGTTTCCACATTTCTACTCAAACGGAAGTCATGTCGGATGGTATGGAGAGGTTGGCCCTGAATTACCTTATGTGTTGGGAAGTTTCCTCGCAGACGTGGGAATAATACAGCCTGTGAACGTAATATGAGTATAC
Source organism: Hanleya hanleyi (assembly GCA_036873755.1). Taxonomy (NCBI): domain Eukaryota; kingdom Metazoa; phylum Mollusca; class Polyplacophora; order Lepidopleurida; family Hanleyidae; genus Hanleya; species Hanleya hanleyi. The sequence goes on along the minus strand of JAVTVY010026054.1, from coordinate 57,549 downwards.
TGTATTGTTTATTCCCCATCTGATCCCCACATAGCCAGTCATGCATAATCCTAGATTTATTTTTGTATTCATTGTCGGAAATAACTGAACCATATCACGATAGAGCTGATGAAACGTTCTGACCTGCGTTAAGCCACTGCACAATGCTGAAATAATATCGACATACTTAATTGTTGCGCTGACGGACTCGTACCTAATCCATCATGGGCATTGCGAAAGTTTTTCACTGGATAGATTATACTCTATTTGGATTAACCCTGACTTTTTCCCTTCTGATCGGTGTGTATTATGCCGTCCAAATGAAGAGGAAGAAAATCAAATCGTCGGCAGACGAGATGTTGGTTGGAGGAAGGACGCTGGGAATTATACCCGTGGCTCTCTCGCTGTTTGCCACCTTCACATCGGCAGTCGGTATCATGGGGCGACCCACGGAGGTGTACACGTACGGTGGGATGTTTATATTCTGGCTAATCGGGATTATTATCGCGGCACCTATAATATCATACTGCCCATCTACCACAGACTGAAACTAACCAGCGCTTACGAGGTACGGTTTTCTTATGAATACGACTATAGTCCATTCAATCCTAGAAAAAACTTTTGAAGTGATTCCAAACAACATATAAAAAAATGTAGATTGATGTAGACAGGGGAAAATGTCTAACTTGCATAAATCCAAGATGGCCGCTCATTGCTTGTTTTCTGTCTATATATTTATGCGGATATTACATTCAGGAAATGTATTTTCAAATAAATGTTTGAGCGAATACATCTTCGCATAAATAATTGACAACGGATGAAGGTGGAAGATATTTCTCTGCCCAAAGTTCAAAATGGTCGCCATTTTCCAAGATGGCCGCTATTCTTCTGCCAGTACATCTGACAGGGAACTAGATGTTTGTGTCCGATTTGAATAATGGTTGTGTCTATATATATAATTTTAATCACGCCAAATCTGATTTTGCTGAGCAGAACTACCCTACAATGCACCTTTGACCTTTTTGTTCAGGTTATACTGGTAAATAAGTAAAAAGTTCATTGCACTGGTGATCGCGAGGATGATTTCTTTGTCATTGTACCTCCTCGTACGCACAAAGCCGTACAGAAAAAAACTGTAAGAACCATGGGCGTCATCAGGATTTCTCGAGAGGGGGTAGTTTCTTATGCTTTCTTATTAGAGAGCACAGTAATACTGCGATTCAAACGCCTGGTCATTCAGTATTCAGCCGTTGTCCATTAAAGAGTTTCCGCGTACATAATTCAAATTCTATATAACAACATTAACACCAACAATAACAGTCATATTACACATAAAGATAGGCAAGTTTCCTGCGAGAGAGAAGCAGTCAACAGTTTTCAATGATGTCGGCAAGACATCATGATGTTTCAATAATATCATATCCGTATCGCTGATCAGTATTCCTAATCCGTTTGATTTTCGTCGCAAAGTCGATATCTAGAGAATGATGTATCTGTCAAGCTTTAATTGTGAATGTTCATGTGACCTTGAAGTACATAGGTTCATACGATCCCTAGCCCCGGGTTAAGCGGAGTAACGAAACGTAACGCCATAAATAGTGCACGCTACGCTCGTATTTTGCTATTATCATGCAATATTTATCGCCAAATTTGAGAAACTTTTAATGGAGGCGCTTGGTGTAACGGCCCTGCTTTATAAGTTTCAGCAATACTATTTGGTGAGGTTGATTAAAATCATCACATTGAACACAGGATCTAGCAAATGCTACTAGGCGAGATATGTATACGCCATACGCAGGCCCCACTGGAATATTGCTTTCCAGAAAGGGATAGTTCACAATGTCGAAATTCTAATCATCTCTTTTACCGTAAAGTCGACGAGTAATATTTTTTAGAGATATAGGTCGAAATATGGTATGCCAATAGGGGTATTTGTAGTTTCCTTCAAATCCAGTGAAGGTGGATATTTATCCTTCATTGCGTTATTCATCAGTTGCAGATATGGTGGAAAAGGAGATAGAATAACCATTATCGGATATAGTCTGGACACAGATTTGACAATTTCAAAAGAATTTTCGCCTGTGCATGAGTTTGAAAATTGTACCTCTGCTCAAACTGAACGGTCACGTGTTCAACTCGAAAATGTTTTTTCGTATTGACTGCTGCTTCACCCGTAATTATTTTTTAAAGTTGATTACTTACCTGTTTGACTGAGTTATTTCTTGTTTGGAGGCCACATTTGTCGTATTTCCATCACAGAAGATGACAAAATCTGATTCTGCCGCACTCTTCTTTCGATGTTGATCACGGAAGTGTGTCGAGAATCTCCGCGCATGTAAATTAGCGCTATTTGGTATTGTACTGCGTATCCGCGCATTTACCCGTTCTGCAAACACTTTCCATAGTATTTCCAGACATAAAATCAGCTTCGTCGTCACGAACAGTCCAAACAAAAAATAACCTAAAATTACTTAAAAAGTAATTAAGGGTGAAACAGCAGTCAATTTGTAAAAAAAAATAATTCAAGTTTGAACGCGTCTAGTTTGTTCGAACAGAAGTGCAATCCGTGTACCAAATATATCCGAAGGGATGCTTTTTCCGATAGTGGTTTATCTCGTTTTGCATCATATCTGCAACTGTTTATATAGTGATTATCTACAGCTAGAAGATCGATTATATAGCGTTTCTTGAATGAGAAGGAACGGTCTTTGATCGGTTTTTGAAAGCGCCTGCTTATACTCGTATTCATAAGAGAACAGATGTAGGTCAACCAAAACGGGCGGACAATTAGTACTCATTGAAATACCTATATGCTGTTGATATATTGTGTTGCCAAATTTCACATAAATTTTAGTATGAGAAATTCAAGCAACTCTATGAATAAAGAAATATCCCATAAATATTATCCTTTGTATGTAGTAGAGCTAAAGAATGCTTTATGGCTTCTGTCATTAACATATCGGCGATCAGCTTTTTTGAACACAGATACTATTAATTAACTTAGCGGATCAACAAGGTCCTGTTGAAGTATTGTAGTATAGTGAGTCGAGAACGCCCATGTGGATACATGCCACATGTACATGTATGACCTTTAGCAACAAGAACTTCCGTAAGACATCTAGAATTTTTCAATGTTCACCTGGTGGCAATATTCATGTCATGATTAGGATATCAATATTGAATAAAGTTTCGGTCTGTTCAATCAAAATAAAATTTTGTGTAAACCTAGACTAAGTGCTAAGTGTAAACCTGAATTTACGATTGCATGCGAAGTAGAGCCGAACACAATTTCTGTTACTTCACTGCGATTATACACGCAAATTTATTTATGATTGAAATTAAATCCACCCATGTCATTTTTACCCCTCAGCCCATAGGGCTGTGGGGTCTTGTCGTTGCCATGTACGTACGTCCGTCCGTCCTAGCGTCCGTCCTGGCGTCCGTCCGTCCTGGCGTCCGTCCGTCAACATGTTCTTGTCCGCTGAATATCTGCAGATCTATGAAGTCGGGCCCGACCAAACTTTAGTGAGAGCTTCCTGAATGTTGACTGATGAAATGATTAGATTTTCAGGTGGCTATGATGATTTCATGATTTTTAATTATTATTTTTTATTATTTATTGATGGCTCAGCTTTTGCACTGTTATCTATGCCCATCAACATGTTCTTGTCCGCTGAATATCTGTAGATCTATCAAGTCGGGCCTGACCAAACTTTGGTGAGAGCTTCCTGAATGTTGACTGATGAAATGATTAGATTTTCACATGGTTATAATTATTTCATGATTTTTTTTATTATTTATTGATGGCTTAGCTTTTGCACTGTTATCTATGCCCATCGAGAACCGTTGGTTGCATGTTTCATTGTGAATTTTGAAGGTTCCCTGATACAAGGAAGATTCTCATTGAATGAAGGACAACAATTTTCTTTAATTTTGCTATTAAATTATTCTATTCTACATCATATGTTTTATCCTAAAACTTTTGCATGAACCGTATTTGTGTCCACACATTTAACTGGTGCAACATTTTTATCAATTTTTGTCACCAAACATGTTACTGTACCTTGGAAATTATTTCAAACGAGTGATTAGGAGAGCCCATTTTTAGCCTGACTCTGGGCAATTTTGAACCAGTTTGCATACCTGGAGTTTATGCCCCCCCCCCTAATGATAAGGGTGGGCCTATGTCAATCAGTGTGTTTACTAAATCACACTTGTGCAATGCATAAATTGCCACCGATAAAGCTACACTTTCTTGCATGCTGTAATCCCAGCACACCACTCGCGTGAAACCTATATCTGTTTTATACGGTGTCCAGGGATTTTTTTGCAGGTTCCGATCCCAAACTCCCATTTCCTTTTCGTTATTCATTATTGAGGGTCCAATTTTTGTAAGTGAATTTCGGCGCAAATAGCCTGTGATCACTCCCAAAACAGAGGTTTATTAACATGAAATTCAATACCCAGCTATGCAATAGGATCGATATTGAGGATCCTAGGGGCTTTTTCTAGTATTTCCTTCAGAAATCCTTTCAAAATTGAACAACAACAACACTTTCGTTTTTTGTTTCTTTTGAGTTTTGGGCACCCATATGTTTTCCGAAACTAAATTGGCTCTAGATGCAGCCCTGATCCTACTTTACTAAAAAAAACAGGCTGAGGGGTCCACGCACCTTTTAGGTGCTTGCCTGCAATTCATGTTATATAAGTATAGGACCATATCTTTTTTGACTTTGGTTTAGATATGACACTATTACTTTTTTTCCAATTCATCTGATGGAAAGGGAATACGATACTGGTTAGATAGTATCTTCTCAAGTCCTGGAGTGTTTGTATGTTTATTGTTGTTTGCGTCAGCCGCAATAAAAGCGGCGGCTGAGATATTATAAAGGCTACTTCTGAAACCGTATTCTCGGGTTTGAATGTGAGGTGCCGGGGGAGCTTTCCTGTAGCGTCATATCGTTGCTCTTTATTCGCCAGAAGTCGTCAATTTTTCCCACCTCTTGCATATCGCTCCAATTCCAGTTAATACAGAATATGAATTGTGAGCTGTGAAGTTCATTCAGATTGTTAACTATTTCCCCAAAACATAATTCTAGTGTACCTCCGCCCGCAGGTTTTCATTAATATGGATCATTTTGTAATTGCCTTCAATTTTGTCTTCAAGTTTCATTATCTTATATGCAAACGAATTACTAAGCAAAACGGTTACTCATCTAGACTAGGCTCCAGTAGGTTCTACTCACCAACCTCATTCAGACCGTGCTTAAGTCTGCCACTGATATTCTTACCGTAGAAACAAATTATAAAATTATACGAAGATTCTTCTTCGTAAGCCAATCAAATACGTCTATCCGTTGTTTTATCCAAGTCTTTAGATATTCATAGCGTTTTGTAGCGTTATCCAAGGCAGGCGTGCAATTCTTCTATTATGTAGATTGATCACTTCAAGAAACATAGCAGTGAAAACTTTTCATCGCTTCTCACTTGCAAGAAACAAACGAGTTTGTCATTTGATGCATGTTTGGAAAAGGGGTTTAACCGCTTACAGTAAAGGTCTTTCGATTACCGAGGTGGAAATTCTTCATGGTCGATGGCTGAATATTAAATGTTAGACCTGAGAACAATACTTATTTCAGATCCAAGTCAGGGGATTTGCATACAAAAGTACCACGCTGTGAGGTTGAGACTCAATGTTTACTGAACAATATTTGCCACACAGAACTGTAATGTAACACCAGTTGTCGATATTCAGTCTAATTAACCTCTGTTTCTTACATTTTCAGTACATCAATCTGAGGTTCAACAAGGTTATCGGACTGATGTTCTCCATATCGTTCATACCGCAAATGGTTTGTATAGCCTGTACAGACCTTTTGGTCTTTGATATAAGTTGGCATTTGTGGGAAGTTGATGCTGGGTCGACATCGGGCCTTACAGACTAGTCTTTTGTGTTAAATGCCGTCATTTTATCTGACGACGATACAGCTCACCAATCCCCAGTGTACGAGTTGTCACAGCGAAACAGCTCACCAATTACTGATATACGAGTTGTCAGAGCATTTCCATCATAGCTCTCTAGATTTGTATCTAATACCGCTTATGTCGGTGCTAGGGGCCGTGTGGTCATATCATCCAAGTTGCCACATGAACAGGTACAATAAAAGCGTACCTGAGATACAACACATATCACGAATCGCTAGATTCTTGGTATGGGCTTTAGAATAGGTTAACCGGAAGACTATACTGTGAGGTCATGTGGCTCTGTCAGCATGTCGGCACCTCTTCCCAATATATGTGTTGTAATTAACAACGATGCATCCATGTAGCTATTACAGAGTACATACTAGTGTGGTGGGTCGTTCTATTTTTTCAACAATTGTCTTGCTTTCGGATAATATTGACATGTTTAGATTTCATGGGCATAAACTTTGCGCTACATTCAGCAGATTTGAATCTGTTTCTTCCACGACCCAATAAAATCTACCATACACTCTGCTATATTGACTAGGTATGACAGACGTCACAGCAGCAAACTAGTACACAACAAATCTATGTCGGTTGTGAAAACCCATCTCTGGAGGTATTGACTCCAAGAGAGAGAGAGAATTAAGGTTCAGCAATATTTCAGCTATATAGCGACGATCAAACAAAATTCTAAGTATTCAAGCCAACAACCCAGCAATTCAACACATTAAAACATACACATTAAAACTTATGCAGAAAACTGATTTCTCTCAAATAACCAAACATACAGTCTTCTTTCACCCGACTAAAAAGATCTTCTAAAGTAGCTGCTCGATAAAGAGAATCTCTTACAATCTTAAAATCTATACAGTCGATAAGAATATGTTTCACTGTGAGATCTTCGTGTAATGGAATACACCGTGGGAGTGGTTTTCACATACCACTTACTGCATCAACATATCCGGAATATCACTCCACCAACATTTCCTGACTCAAGAATACTGCACTCGCCTTACAATGATGGCGGATTAGATATTGCGATGATGGATTTTTTTATATAATCTTCAGTGCACAAAGGGGTATCTTCCAGTTTTGATATCGGTATTCATATCCGACTGACACTTATGTCAAATTCAATTGCAGCCGTGATGAATGTATCCTTCGATGCCATTACAGCGTCTGGAACAAATAAGTTTGGTATTATACTACAATATTGATGAACTGGTAATTAATACATTCATTCCTAACCCCACTTTCACACTGGACTATAAGTTCACACCTGCCCTATACGTACATTTCTCCATTACTCCGCTTTGACACTGGACTATATACTACACTTATACAGAGCATTGTTGTTGTTGCTGTCAGACGTCATGACGTTCAGATATTCCAATAAATAGATTTTTTTCAGGACTGAGGAGTAAAATGAGTTGTTATGTCTAAGAATTATTTCAACATTGAATATTATTGTCAGCAAAAATCTGAATCACCCGCGAGTGAATTTGTTGCTTTGACACGCGGTCACGACTAAACCAGACACGATAACAATTGTTTGAACAAAGCATGTGTCAGTCAGCCTCCTGTTGTCTTCAATCATTTAAAACATCTGAATACTATATATAAGCTATAAGTTATTGTGCCTCTGTACCGGTAGTTTGGGCAGTTGCAAACCAGTATCAACAATGTCATGAACATAAATGAAGCGGGAACAGGCTTGTTGTCTACGTAGCTTCAAAGTCGACACTCCGTGCGTTCCGTCAAGATGTAATTCGGTGAAAATATTTGTGTGTAAAATCCACATATGCCAGGCACAAACAATCGTTTAACTTTTTTATATCAGCGCAATTGTACCGATACGGCACATAGAGGGTTAAATCAGCCTGCCCTCATTGGGAGCCCTGTTATTACGATACCGGGACAGTCGACTTTCCATAAATACTCAACGCGAACTGTTTTCATTAACAGCTACCTACAGAAAACAGTTTCTTAAATAAACCACTAATTTCCTGGTCGATCGGCAATGCTGATTCTCGAATGTTAGATCTCTCAAAGGATTGAGAGTGAAACCACGAAAGATAATTCCTCGAATAATAAGGCATCTACAGTACTTGGACCTTGAAAAGGAGCTAGCTTACATCTGGCTATACAATTTGACACTCGAAAAGTCTCTCCTAACACGCTTTGACACTAGACTACACATACATCCCTTCCTAATCACGCTTTGACACTGGACTACACGTACATTAGATCCTCCAACCCCAATTAGACCTTGACTACACGTACATTCCTCCCTAACGCCGCTTTGACACTGACCTACATCCACACTTTTCGTCGATCCCCTTTGACGCTGGGCTAAGCCATACGACGTCGGACATTACAGGTTAGTTTTTCTAGGCTTCTTGCATTCACCAGGTTACCCCATGTTAAGGCGTTTACTCCATCAGACGTCCATGATGCTCATCCATTAACATCAGATGAGCTGTTTGAACTGATCTGTCATCACAGCTCTCGAGCTAGCGCATCTAATTCCGCTTAAGCCAGTGCTAGGGGCCGTGTGGCTACTTCATAGTCTCGACATGAACAAATGCAATATAAGCGCGGCTGAGATACTAAGGCTACGTCCGAGAATTCACCATATTCTCGGGTCTGAATGTTAGGTGTCGACGAATACCTTCCTGTACAGTCGTATGGTTGCTTTTTAGTCGCCAGACGCCGTCAATTTTTCCCACCTCTTGCATATCGCTCCAACACATACATTCGTCCCTGATCCTGATTTGAATAAGCTACACTTACCCTTCTTCAACTCCGCTTTGACACTGGACCAGATGCCTCTGGTTTAATTTTGTTTCCTGACAAAAAAATAATGACTTCAAAGTTCAAGGTGGTAATTGAGGGCCAACTGGAAATTTCATTTGAAGAGAATATAATGATAACGACTCGATCAATTCTTTTTATTGCGTTTCATCTACATCTGACCATAGATAGCGCCACCTAGGAGCTAAGTTCAAATTTTGTTTCTTCGACATGCAACAACAATGATTCAACAGATTGCCTCCAAATTTGGCATGTGGACCTTTCGCCATGCACAAAATTTCACGTTTCGTCCACATACGGTCACAAGTTACCTTAATTGGCTAGGGAAAAAGTTACCTACGTTAGGGAGGAGAGAAACAAATATATATGATCACGAATCAAGCCCTTGAAGGATTGGCCTAATTGTGCTGCATTATATTGCTACTTGATAGAACATCACATTCGGTTGTTAAGCTATATCACCTTCCATTGTGCTGAGGCAAACTTCGCTGTGAAGGGAACATTACATTGTTCATTGTGGCGGTACAATCTGCCAGGTCACAGAAATCCTGGCCGTGAATAAAGCTTCATAATTGGGGAATTACTATTATGTCGCTTTAAACGACTGCTGTTTAACAAAGAGTTGGGATATTTTCCCATTCTGTCGCTCCAATCTGCCGTTCCAAGACATCCTTCTCTTTGTTCATTGTCATATATTGTTAAATGTTCCACCCGTTTTAGTTCCAATTTTATTTTAAATGACGTGAACGCCATGTACATGTGGAATATTGAACTACAAACAATTAAAAATATTAAAATTGTCAATCAAACTATTATATTGTCTACAAACTGTATGTTGTGCTTTCGTGAATAGCTTTGGCCCGCCGTTGACCCGCGCTAATTCCCATGTTTTTTGCTCTTGTAGATGGGATACACAGCACTGGTGTTATACTCCCCTTCCCTGGCGCTTAGTCAAGGTGGGCTAATCTTTTATATTCTTACACTTCATTTTATCCACATATGAGCTGTAATTATTTATTCTAATACTTCTAAAACGATTCTGACGTCAGATTCGACATTCACAAGACTCATATTCGATAAAAAAATCTCGTCGATAATAGAGAAATATAGCTCGGTTAGCACCCTAATCCACAAAACTGGTAATTGAAACAAGCTGGTTTCAGCGAAATCGGTTTAACGATAGAAACATCAAGATTTTTTGTCGACGTCACGGAAACTTACTATATATATATGTCCGCTTGAATGTTGGTGTTGGGTGTCTTTTGAATAAGGTATTTCGACTTTCGTATTTCTTTTGGGACGACGGTCTCTTACATTCACCCATTGTCAGAGTAACCCCCTTAAAGTCTGTGTAACAACGTCTGACTGCACAGTGCAGAGAAACGCGGGACGCAATGGCATTCTGTCTGTACCAATTTTGATCAACACAGAAAGCATCTATCTGTATATTGGTACATCTTGTAAAAGAAAGGAGAGAGAGAGAGAGAAAACTAAGGTTTAACGTCGCGTTCAGCAATATTTCAGCTACAAAGCGACGAACAAACAAAATTCTAAGTATTCAAGTTAATAACTTAGTACTCCAACACATTAAAACATACACACATTAAAACTTATGCAACAAACCGACTTCTCTCAAATAACCTAAGACATAGTCCTCCTTCACCCGACCAAAAAGATATTCCAAAGTAGTCGCTCGATAAAAAGAATCTCTTACAATCTTAAAATCTATACAGTCGATAAGAATACGTTTCACTGAGATCTTTGGGGCATGGAATACATCTTGGGACTGGTTCTTTTTTTTGTAAATGAATGCTCTGTTTACACGCGAACGATTCTGATTGGCCTAGAACCATGCGCACAGCATCTGCGCGCCGCAATTTTAACCCCAGTCCAAGCAGAGAATATATCTGACAGCAGGATGTACACAATTTGATACCATGAGAATGGCCTCTTGCAGAATCTTGCGTTAGCATTTTCATAACTGGTCCTTACATGACACATATACAGATTTATGCGTCGACTGCTGCATGCGTACTTATGTTTTTGGTGTATGGATTAGGAAGTCTCATGATAAAGCACGGCTGTCCAACGATTGCCCGCCTAGATGAATCAATTTTCCATCGCGGAACACACTTATCATTCATTCTGTCCACACAATGCTCTCGGCCATTAGAAATAATATCACAATGTTAATTATGTCATATATCAACATCATATAGGTATTCCAATGGGTATGAATTGTGCACCCCTATTGGCTGACCTATATCTGTTCTCTTATGAATATGACTATGTGCAGGCGCTTTCAAAAACCGATCCATTCAAAGCCCGTTCCTTCTCATTAACCAAACGCTATATAGACGATCTTCTCGCTGTGGATAATCGCTATATAAATGACGCAGTGAAGGATATATATCCACCTTCACTGGATTTGAAGGAAACTACAGAGAACCCTACAGGCACATCGTATTTAGACCTATATCTCTATAAAAATGAAGCGGGCCTTCTCTCTCGTCGACTTTATGACAAAAGAGATGATTACAATTTCGACATCGTAAACTATCCCTTTCTGGATAGTAATATTCCAGTGGGACCCGCATATGGCGTATACATATCTCGCTTAGTAGCATTTGCTAGATCCTGTGTTAAATGTGATGATTTTAATCAACGTCACAAAACATTGTTGCAGAAACTTATAAAACAGGGCTATTCCACCAAGCGCCTCCACTCAAAAGTTTCTCAAATTTGGCGATACATATCGCATGCTGATAGCAAAATACGAACGTAGCGTGCAAGATCTATGGCGCTACGTTTCGTAACTTGTGTCTAATTCCGCTTAACCCGGGGCTAGGGGCCGTATGAACCCATGTACTTCAAGATCCTCATGGTACTCATATAAACAGTCACAATCAAAGCGTGACTGAGATACATCTTTTTTTTAGATGACGACTCTACAACGAATATTATGGATTAAGAATACTGATCAGCGATACGGATTTGATATTTCTGGAACATCATGATGTCTTGCCGGCATCATTGAAAACTGTTGACCGCTTTTCTCTTGCAGGAAACAAGCCTATGTTTATGTATACTATGATTATCTTTTTGAATTTGGTACTAATAATGTTATATGGAATAGGTCTTTGGATTATGGACGCGGATATTCTCTAATGGACGACGGCTGAATTATGAATGACGGACCCATATCAGTTTTCGAAATAGACTAGTGTAGTAATCACCTTTACTGTAGTATTTTTCTTTCAAATAGTCGCCGGTTCGGTGTCTTGTATTAAATCAACGGTGCATTTCACCTTCATTTCCTTTTCTGGATCAAATAAATCAATTTTCGGCATATTTACGGCCTGATAGGATACATCATATTTACGGCCGGATGGGATACATTCTAGAAAACTTTTTAGAAAATGTTCGGTGTACCTAGTCAAACGCCACTACTGTTTTTCTCACATCACGTGGGAATGGGATTTTCGGCAGAATATCGGAGACAATTTATGTCAAAGCATTGCAACTCTCCACAATATCTATATGTAATTTGTCCATTTATATTCTGGAATTTAAAGAAAATCTATTCGGAATCAAAAAAACAAAACAGTACCGCACATGTTATTTTCACCGCCCCAGTCAAAATGTTGCAACATTACAAGCCCAACGTCATTGTGCTTCGAAAATAACATTCGAGGTATTGGAAATTTTCTTTGATTCTGAAAAGACCTTTCAAATTTCAGAATAAAAATGCGCAAATTACATATAGATACTGTGGGAATTTCACTCCTCTGAGACGAACTGGCTCCGATATATTGCCGAAAATAATGTGAGAAAGACAGTAAACAATGATGTAACAATCTGTACGAGACAGCTTGAGTGTACCCCAACGTATCTAGTTATATAGATCCTGGAATAAAGTATTATCATTAAACTTTCTCCATTTAATGGTTAACCAAGGCATGCTTTGAAGTTATTAATTTTCTGGCAAAAGATTGACGGGTATGGTGCACAAGGTTTCAAAGGTTCAACCCATGACGTCACTGCTGCACAGATCCATCCACAAAACGTTTATAGAAACTTCCCATGTGAAAACACGAATTTCGGGCTTAAATTAATAATTTCCCGATGAGATCTACATATGTCCGAAAAATCTATCTAGCTGGAAAAAGTACTACATGCGCATGTGGTGAGACACTTGATCATGATAAGGGTAGTTCCATTTAATAAACAGCAATGCTGATAATTATTTTATTGTATATTCTTTTTCCATAGTAACCGGTATTTCCACATGGACATGGATCATTATGGGTGGGCTCGTCTGTACGATCTATACATCTATTGTAAGTACTAGATCATATGGGCTGAAATACATTTCTTTGCAACTGGTTGATGCATATCAACTATGGTGGTGAACTGTGGCGTAAACTGTGGTGATATTCGTTTGTGAAAGACACACTAGTCCTCTGATAGGAATATTATCTCGTTCAGGGTTTGAAAATTATTCTACCACTTTGCTTCAGGTTCATAGTGTGAACAACTCTTATCGCCACTGTAGGGTCCAGTTTCTCACACCTGTCTTTCTTGGGATGAAGTCTTGAGGCTTAAAAGGAGCCAGGAGGTTGGCTTTAATTTTTCTTACCTGAATGAGACCTTTCAGCTTCCCAGAATCTGCTACAATGAGCGTAATTTTGAAGAAGGCAAGTGAAGAAGCACACCAACTTCATCAACAATAACATCTCGTGTTGGCCAGGCAAGGACAGTGTCTGGGATAAACATTACTGGACAGTAAAAATATACAACGGTTGGTGGCGTGTTCAGATTTGTTCTTCACAAATGTGCCGAGAAAGATTGAGGTAGTTTGACATCTTGCACGACTAGCGTATAATGACTGTATAAACAAGAAAGTTATCAAATAAGTTGGATGAACGACATTCACATTCAAAAAAAAGGCGATAAGTATCACCCCAAAAAGGTGATGAAACCATCACCCAAAAAGGGTGATGAGTTAGAGCCATTACCTTTCTCCCCCATCACCCTTTTTAAGTGATGACCATTACCGTTTTTATGTGATGGATGTAGTATTGCCACTAGAGTGCCAGCACCTTTTCTGGGTGATGGAGCAGTTTCATCAGCATTTCAAGGTGACGACCATCACCCTTTCAGGGTGACGACCATCACCCTTTTTTGGTGTTGGATCTAGTATTACCACTCAATGATCATCACCTTTTTAGGGTGATAGACACTTTTGATCGCCTTTAATAGGTGATGGCTATCACCCTTTATAGGTGATGGCTCTAGTATTATCACTTGATGGTCATCACCTTTTTAGGGTGATGGGCTCTTGTGATCACCTTTTATAGGTGATGGCCTGCAGGTTGAAGCTGAGCAACGAGCAGCTTTTTCGAGCCCTGGTCTGTATACTATTCAACCTGTAGTATGCAACACTATCAACTTGAAATGTCCTACACTTTCATAACAAATAACATGAATAACCAATTAAAAAAGAGACCTACAGTTTACTGCGTTAACTTTCTCTCCATTCATATAAGCTTATATTCCAAGAATGCAGAGGGACTAACATAAAATCAATAACACACTGCCGGTCTGATGTCTCACTGCATAAGGTGGCAAGAATATGGAATTTCAAATTGGCACCAAGTCGTACCACATTTGGACGGGTGTTACTGAAACACAATCCCAGGCGATCAGGATGTATTTATTCCATTGGAGTCACGTGATCCTTTAAGGATGAACTACTGGGTGGTTTGTCCTTTTCTCATGTTTATTTGCTGGAAACGTAATTTCAATTCGGATCCCACATCGTCCCTCCTGATGACAAAAAAGATCACAAGTGACATCTTGTTGCATGGTATCTACATACCAAAACTGGAAAGAATCCATTGAGCATGTTGAGCTTTTCTAATTTCAACACCTGGAAACCGAAAGATGGATAAGCTGATGAACGAGTAGATGAACAAACAGGATGGACCACGTCGCCCTGAAGTCCCTTCAAGCATGGAGTAACACGAATGTCACATGCGGCAGTATGAAAGAAATTATTCTTCAGTTCACTATTGATCCATCTGGTTATGATAGCACGTGTGCTCTCGATTGAGTTGGGCCTTGATAGCATCCCAGCTTCTGTTTGACAGTCACCTACATAAGGTACAAACAACATCCAATTAGCATTGATGTGTTGCAAAGCACAACATTAATTTATTCATAAATTTCAATCATGGCCAATTTTTTCCAAACGAACGTTGTTCATTTAACTGTCAGAGGAAATAAATTATAAAATAAACAAAACACAAAAATGAGAATTTAATAAAATGGCAGACCATTAAGCCCCACGGGTACTGCATGGATATGTCCCATGACTATGTGTAGCAAGCCTAAAAAATGTAGACAAGCAAATGGACAATACGTTGCCCAGCTCAAAGAATAACTTTAACAGGACAGATACCAGACAGACAGAAGAATGGAGGTTGCGTTACATATGCTCCCATAACTAATGTATGCGAGCAAAAATGAATTAATTCCCCTCCCTTCTACCCCCCCCCCGCGCCAGTTTGATCCATGTTTACACAGGTGCTTGTCACAAGCCCAACCCTTGCTAAAGGGATATGAAACAGTGGCATCCAACCTCTTAGAAATGAACAGGATATCACAGTTTTTTCTCAGACATGCAGTGATTATAACATTTCCTCACCTTCAGGTGTAACTTCTTTTCCTTGTAGAAGAGAATAACTGGTATTCACATGAGGTCCACAAGCCAATCTAATCCATTATCCTGTTACCAATTCACACAATGAGTGGGGTCCAGTATTTGCATGTTCCTATAGATCATTGAAATACAAACACAATTATTTATATTAGATAAAAGTCAATCAGGGCAGTATACATTCTGTAGCAAATTATTGTTACTGCAGGAACTGGATAGGGATACTATCCAAAATGAGAAAACTCACAGACTACTCTCGCTGAACAACAACAGACAATAACCAATCAGCTGTTCCATCACCTTTTAATGACTGGGGTAAAAATTCAATGCTACATGGTCAGGTGCCAATTTTATTTAATAAACTGGTTCTGTATGTCGAAAAGTTCTTAAACTTTAGTACAGTGTATTTTGAGAACTAAACTGTCCTCCGATAATTACTGGAGAATACATTTTATTTATTATTATTTTTTTATTCATGGCAATTTATCTGTATTTCCTAAAGTTAATCTTACAAAAGTCAGCTACGGGTGGGAACAGCTCGCTGTGAAACTGGGTTGTCTGAGACAGCAATATCGCATATTTACCTATAATCGACTTAGAATTAAATTAACCATATTCAACAATGGCATCTCATTTCCTCGACGCCATGGCCCTAGTATATACAGTTTCCTCGTTTGGAGTTTTTATGGGGGCTTTGCAAATGGTTCTGGCTTTCATGTCAACCGCCGGGTAAAATTCAGTCCATTTAAAGATAGAAGAACTTTGAGAACAATTTGTTAGACGTATGCATAGATCAGGCATGTGAGAACAAGATTCATTAGACATGTGCATATATTCGGCCCATGGCATAGAGGACACAAGTCACCACACAGTGTACATTTACCAACCTTGATTGAAAGACCACTTGTTTTCCAAGTAAACATTATTCTATCTTCATTGAAGACTTGAAATATTTTTGAATATAAAACCTGTAAATAAATATGGCTATTAACATATTGTCTAATGTCAATATTGATTCAGGGGAAAAGCATCAAATATATTTATATTGCTGACATAATTCGATTGAATGTAACTTCGAGTTTGATGTATGAAAAGTATATACAGTCCTATACCTTCAACACGATTGCAAATTCTCTCTGAAATCATGAAATGACTAAATCGCTGTAGGGTCCGTGTGACCCGTTTCCAACACGAACTTCGTTTTATCCATTTTGGCTTACTGAGCGGTGATAAATCCGTGCAAAGTTGATTTATTTATCGATAAATCACTTACCTATAGTAAAATTATGTCTCCCAAGCACCAGCCATACTCGTAATCTGCTGATTTAGTAGAGTTTTTCTCTGCTTCATACCTGTCTCAATGCGTCTGCCGTGTTTACAAATGGATCGAATGACAGCGCCCTCTATAGCCACACACAATGGAGCGAAGGAAGATAACTCCGTTTGCCAGAGTTCAGATTTCAAGTTTATTGCACAATGTGCCACACTGGCCAATGGCAACATAAAATGACAATAAAAATACAATGAAACTAAAAACACACTCATGAGACTCCTATTACTATATATATATTGTGCGACAGAGGTGATCATATAATATTATAGTTGTTATAGCTGGGACGGATATACCCAGGTTATAATTAGTTTATAGGCTACAAGCGTTGGAAGCCTACATAAGTATACTCAGCTACAGCACAGACAACGTGTTGTACTTATTACATTGAATAATTCATTCTTGAAAATATGATTCAAATGCGGAATATATCGCCTTTTTTCGACATCAGGATACAATATACGCTGATAAATAGCTTGTATCACTGACGTCCCTTCTCTCCTTGTTCCCCCCGCTGATTCACATTGCATATTTCGCGCCTCTTGGCCGTAAGGGGGCGCTCTGCACAGGCCAACCACCAATGACCAATAAATATCACTCTTACGGAAGAGTCTTGGCAATATGAGTTGTCTCCCTTTCCAAACGTTCATATGTCGTTAACGGCAAAACTAACAATAAACGGACGGCAAAACAGCTCTAATTACGTTAATTTCTGAGTTAAGAGTGAACATATTTTTGGATAACTTCCTCCATTGTTTAGTATAAGGTTCGTCAACTGATTGCAAACATTTGTTAACTGATATCTTCAAATAATTAACAAATAAATCCCTGTAAATGTTGTTAATATCCCACTGATAAGACCACGCTTTATCGTCATGAGAATATAAGGAGATAAGTTGCCTAGAATGGTAACGTAAAAGCACCGTTCAATTGTTTCAGATTTTGAATTGAATGTTGACTGTAATAAAGACTGGGAAAAGTTCCTTTGAGAGATGCGGTAAGGAGAGTAGGGACGTCAGTGATACAAGCTGAACAGTATGAGCGTAGATACAATATGACAGAGGCTGGGGTTTCTACCGTGTTTTTTTTATCAGAGACCTAATTCAGTAATTTTCAAAGTTCAAGGTGTCCCATGTGCACTCATGAATGTGTTCCCCAACATTAATTACATATTACTGGATGGCCAGAAAGAATAATATAACTGATGCAGCATTTTGACAGGGTACTCTTAAAATGAATGCGGGATTCCTCCTGAATACTCAGGCCATACAACCATTTCAGGCGTTGCAGCAGGAAATTCTGGAGATACTTTCTGAATTAAGTAAAGAAGTGTTCAAAATTCTGTAAATTAGATGGTCTTACATAATACATATATATATACCGGGAAAATCCAGTCAGAATTTACAGGCATGCTCGATGTGTCTGCCAGCGATCGCCATTCAGCCTATTAGCTTCCGCCCAATCAGAGACAACGGTATAGATGTGCAGTCAACCGTGTCTTCACCAAAACAGCTTAATTTCGCTAACATTCAAAAGTGTTCTGACGTCATTTCTTTTCATTTATTAACATATATAATTACATATAAATCAAATCAAATCAATCTTTATCTTTCTGGTGAGGGGTAAATCAATTTTCCATTAGTAATGCAAGTGAATGAAAACATAATCTTTTTATACCTATTACGTCTGTCGAGCCATCCCCTCATTCATTTTAATATGGGTAAAAATTACAAATTGTATCAGTTTACAGTACAATGAAACTGATATATTACAGAAATTTTGTAGAGGTAAATATATTTTAGGAAACCAATATTTATTTGGATATAGCTGTTTATAAAGGTGATGATCTTGTCTGATCACTCATCTGTCATCGCCCTAAAAAGGTGATGAAATTTCATCACCTTTTTAGGATGATGACCACTCGATCTCATCACCCTTTTATGGTGATGTCCTGGTTTCATCACCTTTTTAGGGTGATGGATTTTCTCATCACCCTAAAACCCCATCACTCAAAAAAGGTGATGGCCCATCACCTTTTTTTCTGACTGTGTTGAAAGGAAGAAAAACACGTCCATGGAAAATTCGCGAAACATCATTGGGTAGGTTCTCGCAACGTTTGAAGATATTATGCGCCCCACTACATTAAAGTACATGTAGGTACAGCTCATCAGAACCAGTACCCATAATCCGGTCTCCTCAGATCTAAGCTACACAGAACAGTTTTGGGAGGCAGGGATCGGGTTGTGTGTCACGTAAGCTTCACCCAATGTGTACAAGATACGAAATAAAACTACGATTGTGGGAATTCGGACAGTATCCTACTTTTGGGGCGACTTAGCCTTGTATCAGCCAATCTATAAAAACACATCCATGGACAGTTTCAAAGGACGCCTGCGCGTAGACGGGTACAGCAAGAGTTGTCGATATCAAGGGACAACTCCCAGGCGTTACTCAAACTGAAGTGGGCATTTTGGGTTGTAGATCCATTTATACAAGCCATTCGAACCAGTCAAGAAGGGTGATAAACACATAAAAATTAATCTGAATTGTTCGAAGAGCCAAGGCCTAAGGGAAATTTAATAACGTTTGCATTTATTGCAGTTTCCTATACTAACAAAACTACGGTGAGCTAAATTTACTCGGAGTGCGCATTGCACCAGGGGAAGTAAACTGTCCAACGATGTAGTGGACGTGAAAACGAAGCAGAGCAGGCAATGGTCATACTGAGCTTGTACCTGTTAAGATTCGAACAGGCAGCCATCGTCACTTTATCAATAGAAATGTGCACCCGACCGAAGTTGATGTTCCTCAGATTTTGCGTGGATTAATGTACGGATATGTGTTGCCGCATTTCGGGAGTTTCGATGCAGGTAGATTGGGGTCCAAGGTTCAACCAAAATCCTTTGGATGTTTACCTATTGCTAGACACTATTCATAGAATCAATGTAATTCGCCAGAAAGTCTTTTATCTTTCAAAGTTTGAACACATTTCAGGTTGCACAAACCATTTTGACGGAGACTGTATCAGACTATATGTGGATGTGCATTTAGACCATAACGGAATACATTCTAACTCACATATATTCTATTTGGTCTCTGCAGGGTGGCATGCGTGCAGTGGTATGGGGAGATGTGTTCCAAACTGTAATAATGGTTGTGGGACTTGTTTCCATTTGTATTGTTGGCACCGTCAGATCTGGGGGATTTCATCGGGTGTTTGAAATCTCCGAACAAGGAGGCAGGATGCCATATATCGAGTAAGTTCATAAGTGAATGCCACACTACGTTCTGTTTTCTTACTACTATATATACTTATACTCTTGAAAATGGTCAAACAAAGGCTGGCATAGATAATATGATTTCTGTTTGGGGGGATATTTATTTTCATAGTTGATACAACAATGATTATGTATACTGGACGCCTTGGCTAACCACCTTCACACGATTGTAAACTAAAATACTTCAGTTACAGTTGTAAAAATTAACGCCATTAACGAAGTTCCAGACAATCTGGAAAATAAATGTGATCTTTAGTCTATTTTGACAAGAGGTAGTGTAGACCCTCAACATAAAAAAAAATAACGGATAAGATTATGGGGTCACCATGATTATTTTTGCATAATCTGTGATTGTGTTTTATCTACTACAATGACTTAACCCAACTCTCATAATCCCTCTTATATATGGGATTAGATAGGAATTCCATGAAAAACGACTGTAATTTCGTAGAAAATTCACACATTTGCTAAGAAGATAAAATGCCATTTTCCCCAAATGCCTAGATAATTTTCCGGAACAATGGCAAATCAGAAAATGTAATAAAAAATGGGGGTCACCAGGGGCTATTCTTCAAAGAAAGTAGGATGCCAACATGGTCAACCATGGTTATAGCAAATTTCCCTGATTTCGCCAAGCTAGTTTGCCAGCGTTCCTTCGTTCCGGTCTATTTGCCTTATTATTTGGGGAAAATAACACTAAATTCCAAAATCCTTTTACAAGTGTGCTCTTTAAAGTTAATATTCTATTTTTTGTCCATTCGCTCTGATTTAATTATCCCAACTTTGGTAGATTCACAGAAAAAAGCACAGTAGATAAACAACTGAATTTGTCTGGAACCTCCTTCAGGATGTCCGCTGGTGGTTTTTGGCTTTGGCAGCCATTTTGCCTGTTTTTCCTATTGGGTTATCTCCCTTTCTTATGTTAAGTGATAGGGATTTCCTTTAAAAGCCTTTTAGCTGAGAATTTTGCACATCAACATCCATCCAATTTGATAAATTTTGATGGACATACAAGAACATATAACAAAAAGTTAAATACTCTTTATATGAATTTTTCATGAATATGCATCAAAACTAGGGCTATTCCCTATGTTTTCTGGGTTATCAAATTGAGCATGGGTCAGTCCACTTAACGTTGCCTACAGCTAAAAAATGCACACCAACATTTTTTTCTTTGTTTTTCCTCATATTACACAATTGTGAATGCAACAACACACATTATTCCAAAAGTTAATTACTTTGATTTACCACCAGCGGACATCCTTGAGCGAAGGCGCATCACCTAGAAAGAGCACTCCATTGCTCTCAATTTACAACTAAGTTGACTATGTTTATATATGAAACTGGAAATTTTAATAATATTCTAACGAGGCATTTGTATAAAATCATGAGGATACATTTACGGAAAATGTTCTATTTCAAGGAAAAGAAAACATGTGACTAAATGTATACACTGAATGAAAGATCTGTCTCCCCCGTATCCAAAAATGTAAGGAACTATTTTTGCGATTTTCCCCACTCGATTAAATCGACGTTCAACCTGCGCATCGTTGTCTCTCAAGCGTGCCGCGATTTTGGCTCGGGTGGTCTGACTTCACCAGGGCCTCGCCACTCCCAAGCAGGGAAGGCGAAAATATAATGACATTACATGGAGATATATTACGAACCAAGCTTTTCTTACATTGGAATGATTACAATTTGAGAGGAATAGGAACCGAACATCGTGATATGACTGAAATAGTGTTGAAAGATTAATAATCTCACTCCAATTTACTGCATCAGCTTCACTGTGCAAAAGTTCTTCTCTGATGCGTTTGAAGTAAAATCCCGCCGACCGACGTTATGCACGGACTGTTTCAGTACATCTGGTTTCAACATTGGGAACTGATGAAATGTCACGGTCTTTGGAAGGTTTGGATTCCCAAACGCCACACACTGCGGCATGCTGCCCATGTATTTGTGGAATATTGGCACACTACCACTATCAAATTATAACAGTATACAAAATATAAACCTGCAGTCCCGAGTGCTTATCATACTTTAACGTACAGGGCGGAAGTGAGTGTGAGCCCGGCTGACGTCACGAAGCGATGCGCACAATATGTAGTATTCGGCATTTCTGATTGGTTAAAATAGACACAAGCCCTTGTAATAGCGGCACTTATGAATCTGTCCACAGGCTCCAGTTTTTGGTGTTTCAATATGAATAGATCGGAGGTAAAACATCGCAAACAATTATTTGATTACATTTTATAAAAAGGGGGAGATAGACCTTTCGTTCAGTGTATACATTAGTCACATGTTTTCTTCTCCTTTAACTCATCTCATTTTGAGTGTCTGCACATAATCCTTAACGAAAAATAACCTAACATGCCTGAGCTTTTTTGAGCATATCTCCGCCCCTCCCCTCTCTAATTATTATTCTTACCCTTTGGGCCATATGTTGAAACTTACCAGAATATACTTGGGGTCACGCTCTACCAGCACATGCACACAAAATGCACAAGATGATTGTTCCATCATGAATTATCAAGAAAGTTGGTCTAATTTGAGGGGCAATGTGTCTATTGTATCAAGTATTTGTGAAAACCAATGCTCGAATGCAAGAGGAAAAAGCCTCTAAATACCAGTCTTATATTGAAGTGCTACTTGAAAACGGAGCATTTCCCAAAAAACTTATTTTGACCATGTTTTTTTTTATATAAATTATTTTCGTATGAATGAGAGAATATAACACATAATATGGTTTTCAATGGGACTTTAGGGGACAGTCAAAAATGTGCAACATGCTATCTTAGAAAAAAATTAACATGATGAACTTTCAATTTCTTTAAAGGATTTCTTTATATTTCTAAAGCATATATTACTGAAGTTATCTATTCTGAAACTAGCGAAAAAAGTGGGTGTGTCACCTTTCCAATTTTTGGCAAAAGAGATAATTGACAGATTCGCACGTCAAAAGGTAAGAGAAAAGCTCGATTCCAAAGTGTCAGTTAGCTGAAAATCAAGTGGGAATTTGAGTTCCCCCGTCAGGAAATTTATAGCTGTTGTTGAGAGTTATGAGGGATATACTTCGTTCATTATTCATTCTCAATTGATATGAATGTTCATTTGTCTATACATGTTGGTTTTGTATATATAGGGTGAGCTTCCTTATCATATGCAAACTATTTGCACGATAGTATACTCTCGGAGGTTACGCGCCCTCGAGCATAATATCTTTCCAATATTTCAGTATCTTCGTATAACTAAACTGTCTTGCACGCTAAGTTAACTTTTTTACTTAACCTAATAAATTGTCTGAGACGTGGACATGACAAAACTAAGTATATCTTATTGTGTTCTCTAGTCTGAGATAAGGTAAGCATTATTTGTGTGTGCACTGAAATGATACAGATACATTTTATCCGATTTCTTCAGGACTGACCCGGACCCACTTCGTCGCACCTCGTTCTGGAGTATAGTAATAGGAACGATGTTTGCTAGTATCGCCAGCTGGTCTAGCAGTCAAGCAGATCTACAGAGATGTTTCAGTATTGGCAAGCTGCAAGATGCTCAGGTGTAAGTAAGATCCTGGAAAGGCGCTGGAGTGAAAGTACGAGTCCGTCATTCAATATTCAGCCGTCGTCCATTAAGGAATTTCCACGTCCATAACTCCATAAATTGGCGAATAAATTACAAAATATATTTCGTGGGAAAAGCGTTTGTGAATGAGTCATAACGAGTACTCAGCCAATATTACCTCTGACCACCACTGGCCTTTCCATTCGGTGATCACTGTGGATGGTCGCACACAGTGCTTATCGAAGATGCGTTGATCGATGGATGAGGACATTCGCATAAATACACGAACAGCCTCAATGCCATATACCCCATTTTAATTTTAATTTATGATAAACATAGGATTCACGCATTGGTTTTCGCGATTACCTGATACAATAGATACATTGCCCCTCAACTAGAACCCACTTTCTAAACACAAAAGTGTTGTCTAACTAACGACATAACTACGGTCGATTGATTATTGGTCGGGTGGTCGAATAAATAAATTTAAATAGATAACAATGACACGTATGAAGAACTACAATAATTTACGCCTGCCTTAACTTGGTCTACTCTACAGAATCTATCGCTCATTAATTGAAAACGAGCGCTTCTCAAGCATTCCTCGGTGCTTTTTGTTTTCAAGCTGGGAATTGATGCGTCCAGATCTTAGCCTAGTCAGTTATGTGTGTCTTCGCAAGAAAAAATCTGAGGGAGAGAGAGAGAGAGAGAGAGAGAGAGAGAGAGAGAGAATTAAGGTTTAATGTCGCGTTCAGCAATATTTCAGCTATATTGCGAAGATCAAACGAAATTCTAAGTATTCAAGTTTATAACTCATGCATTAAAAACATGTAAATACATTAAAATTTATACAACAAACCGATCTCTCTCAAATAATCTAAAATACAATCTTCTTTTAGTCGCCTAAAAAGATCTTCCAAAGTAGCTGCTCAATAAAAGTTATCGCTTACAATCTTAAAATCTATACAGTCGATAAGAATATGTTTCACCGTGAGATTTTCATGGCATGGTATACACCTTGGGACTGGCTCTTTTTTTCAGCAAATGTTCGGGAGTTAATCGTGTATGGGGGTCATTCTCAAGGAAAGGCGCAATTCGTGTCACTCGGCCCAAATTTTCTTCTAACCAATCTTATGGCTGAAAAAATTCAGATTGTTCATAGTATTCATTTAGTAGAGTACGAATAACTTATTGCAAGCACTGTCCCGATTGATTTTTTCGGGTAAAATTTCACCAGAACCCTCAATTTAGGGTAAAATAGATCTGTCACTGGGTGTAGTGACCTACTTGATACCACGATAAAGTTGCCAGAAATTCTTTTGTTCTACATTCTTCTACCTTTTTGGCAAACAGCTGCATCTGTTCTTTCAATATATGAATATATTGTTTACAAGGGCAGATTATCTTGTGAAAATAGCATGGGCAAAGGTCTGTCACTGGTTTTCGGGTCATTGGTGTTACTGTAACTGAAATCGGAGCCAAAAAGCGAACGCTCAAATTAGAAACAAAGTTTTGCCATCAGGCGGCTTCTTTTCCAAGCGCGGGTAAACTTGAGATTCCATACGAAGTGTTTTATGAAACTCTTTTCAGTATTTCAGTCATTTCCAGCTCCAAATTTTCAGCTTATGTTTATTACTGGTCACTGATGTTACGTGTCAGGATCAACATGTAGTGGCTCCCGAGTTAAAATATTAACTGGTAATAAAGAAATGTGAGTATGAATTACAAAATCATTGTTTTTGGACCTTCATGACAATATACGAGGGAGCAACAATTAATTCCTTCCAAAATGTCAGTGGTGTTATCTGTCAGTGGTGTTACTATTTGTAGGATAACACCATTGACAATAATGATGATTTTGCTCCAAGTTTCAGTACAACTTGAATTTACCTTTCGAGTCTTGTCATATACGTGTTTGCCCCTAAATAGCCTTCACTTACGGCTGCATTTTTGTCTCTATGAACAAATTGATCACTGGTGTTACACGAGGTGAGTGGTGTTACTCGAGGTCACTGGTGTTACCGGGTTGTCACTGGTGTTACATTTCAGTTGGATAAATATTTGAAGAAGAAGAAGCATTTTTATCTGAAGGCTTTTCATATACCTGTTTTGCCCCTAAATATTCTTGCAACTTGCAACTGCATTTTTGCCTCTATGAACAAATTAATCAGTGGTACGTGTTACACGAGGTCAGTGGTGTTACCGGATTGTCAGTGGTGTTACGGATGCAAGAATCGTCTAGAAATTCAGAAACACTTGTTTAAGTTGTCCCATATTTTGAAAAAGAAACAAACTCGATTAGTTTAAAGTCAGCATCAAGAATAAATAGGTTTATTATACAGAATCTACATGAATGGTTGATACATGCGGTCCAATTGGCTGATTTTGGTGGGCTAAGTAGCATAATTAGGATATTAAAAACAAACTTGTTTTCTTAACTTCAATATTTTTTCATCATTAGTCATAGTTACACGCAATCTATTGCCTAGCATGTGTGTATCTTCCTATTTCTGTCCTCTTAGTGTCCAATATACTGATCATTCCTGTGTAACACCACTGACATGATTGAAGACAACTCCACCGTTAAGTGTTACGAAAAGTTTATTATTCGGAATGTCTGCATTTATTGTACGCATTATAAAGAGTTTTGTCAATGGAGACTCTGTTGAAATCAAATTCTGTAGTCATTGGTGATCTTGATTTTGAGATATTTCCCCAAGTGAAAATGTGCCTTTCCGTGAGAATGACCCATGGCCGATTCTGCATCACCTTGTGAAATATCGATTCTGGGCCACCATATAAATGCATAAAAGATATGTAAGATGTCGATTCTTGACCACCATATATATGTATAAATTCTGACTTTTCATTTACCAATTTTATATAAATCTGTGATGTGTTTTGACAAAGCTATTTCCGAAATACTATTCCGTGACCTTCAGGTCGGTTATTGTAAACACAATTATTTGTGAGAATCAGTTATGTAAGGTCAAATTTATACAGATAACATAGAAACCGCTTATATAAGTATAATGATTTAACCTTGGTTTTGACGACTGATTTATGTAATGATACAGATTTGTGATCTGTCTGTCATAATTGTACCGAAGTTGTAAGGACATCTATGTCGGGTTAAATTGACATTGTAAACGTCTAGTATTGTATATAACGGAATGAACGGCACATTATAGTCAGACTAGTAACACCAGGTCTCCCTGATGGCAGTACCGTCAGGTCTGACAGAGGCTCATGTCTCCGATAAATAGTTATTGCTATCTCCAGTTCCGAAGTGACTGTTTACAGAATTGTCTGATGTTGATGAAGTTGTGCTAGTCTGCCTGCCAAATGATGCCGGTCATTCCTAAGTTAGGTGGAATGAATTTACAATAAATCGGCTTAATATTCAGACATAATAACAGACATTGAACTTCGTTTTCGTTGTGTCCTCTCTCATTTAAAGAGGTTGTCAAGACTTCGAGAAATCTCAGAAGCCGGACCTTGGAAACTATTATTGTTTAGGTTTTATGAAGACCATCCCTGTGTCTTGAGACGACTTCGCGTTACAGCATTTTAAAGATCACACGCGCACAAGCCCTGTCGTCTTAAAGACCTCAAATTTCATAACCTGATCATGGTTTGATCGAAACGTTTCTGGCTGTTCTGGATGAGTAACTGAATGCCAAATCTGACACATATATGTTGAATGATGTTTCTAAGCCATCTCATGATTTATAAGCTATGGAGAGCCGACAGTTTCCAGTACCTGCAAGACATCATCATGTTATTATCGTCAAACCTGCTCTCCAGCTTAGGGCAGCATGGTTTACCATACCATGTTTGTCTGGCAGAGGAGGTAGGTTAAAATGCCAAACAAATTAGGCTCTTTGACGATCCATTGTGATCAGTGTCTGTAGAGTCTAATTTTCGAAATTCAATTTTTGTTTTGTAGTTTTGGTTAGGTTTTTGTTAGGGTTAGGGTTTTGCTAGGGCATGTGTGTTTGGGTCATTGTCGCCGTGTGACCAATAAGGTTAGGCGCGACGTTAAACTTTAAACAACCAACCAACCAATCGTCGAACCTGTATCACTCATATTTATTTTTATTTTCTAATGAATTCAGGATAAATTTACGGTAACGGATGACCTTTGTTTGCTATTGTTTGGATCACAGGGATTATTGAACTAAATTTGGGGTAAGAAACAGGAACTTCTCACGCTGGACTGTACGATAGTATGGAAACGTATGCTACTACAATATCTGCTTATTGTTTTACAGGTCGGCATGGTTAAACAAGGCCGTGGCTATGCTATACTTTACCATTCAGTGTTTCACGGGCCTTGTAGCTTATGCCTATTATTACAATTGTGATCCACTATTAGAGGGAAGGATAACCAAGCGGGAACAGGTAGGCACTGTATACAATGTCCATCGTCTATAGCCTCGAACAGAGGTACATGGCACTGTTATCGTCATGTAACGATTTTAATCAACGTCACAAAACATTATTGCATAACTTTAAAAATCAAGTCTATACCACCAAGCGCCTTGACTCCGAAGTTTCTCAAATGTTATGATACATATCGCATGCTGATAGTAAAAAAACGAGCGTAGCGTGCAATTACAACACATATAAGGGAAGTGGGAAGAGGTACCGACACACTGACAGAGCCACATGACTTCACAGTATAGTCTTCCGGTTAACCTATTCTAAAGCACATATACCAAGAATCTAACGATTCGTGATTTGCGTTGTATCTCATGTACGCTTTTATTGTACCTGTTCATGTGGCAACTTGGATGATATGACAACACGGCTCCTGGCACCGGCATAAGCGGTATTAGATACAAATCTAGAGAGCTATGATGGAAATGCTCTGACTCGTATATTGGTAATTGGTGAGCTGTGTCGCTGTGACTACTCGTACACTGGGGATTGGTGAGCTGTATCGTCGTCAGATGAAAATGACGGCATTTAACACAAAATACTAGTCTGTAAGACCCGATGTCGACCCAGCATCAACTTCCCACAAATGCCAACATATGAGATCTTTGACGTTAAGTTTCGTAATCTGTGTCTAATTCCGTTTATCCCGGGGCCTGGGGCCGTATGAATCCATTTACTTCAAGAACCTCATGGTGTTCACATGAACAAACTCAATCAATGCGTGACTGAGATACATCATTCTCTAGATAATGATTTTTATAGAAAATCATATGGATTAAGGACACTATCAGCGATATGGATTTGATATTTTTGAAACATCATGATGTCTTGTCATCATCAAAAACTGTTTTGCTTTTTTTTATTTATTTTTTTTTATTCATATTATAAAACAATAATACAGATAAACATACTTTGTACATGCATACTTGAATACATCCTCACATTTCAAGTTAAACACTACACTAACGTTGCGTCATTTACCTGACCCAATAAAGAGAGTAGATTGTTCAAACCGGGAGACACGTAAGTCATGTAGTCAATCAAGATAGGAGTTGGTCAATACCGTGCAACGAGGATTTTCTTTGATGTTTGCCTGTATGATTTCCAAATATGGCAAGTTGTGACTGTATTGATGTTAATTTCTTTCGAATAGCCAATCAAATTTGAAATTTAAAGAGGTCATACATTGCACTTCTCCTGATATGGACAACGGAATATTTATAGAGCTATGACACCACCGAATCCGTATTTTGATCAGATAATGTGTTATGTTCAGCCAAGGAAACACGTGTAGTGTTCAATTTGGATATGCGAAGATGACTCGAATATAACATCTCTCGTAAGTCAGCTTTCCACAATGTTTAAAATCTCGACACACCTGCTTCCCCTCATACTAAACCAACATATATAAAATGCCACAAAAACATAAACACTGTGGACACCATTAACTGTTGCTTTGAATTTTTTTTACTCGTTTGAAGTGCTATATGTTTTGAGGAAGTTTTCAAAGAGCGCCCATTTCTGTTTGAATTTTTCTATTTTCCCACTTGTTACGGCAGTATATTTTTCTGTGCAGTAGTTCTGGTACAATATCAGGCTTAGATCTAGGGTCCCACAGCGTCCTTAAAAAGGACACTGGTATGAAATCAAATGACTGATTTTTGCATAAAATCAAATGATTTTATTTCAGAATACATACTTGAAACAGCCAAAAAGTGAAGTGAAATGTAAACTGACATTAACTGTTGCAAGAATACACCCAAAAAATCCCAATGTACAAATTTTTCATCATATGTATGGCAAATTATGGACTTTCTGACTTCTTGCAAGACATTTGAAATTGCATTTTTTCAAATACGGGCAGTGTTATTTCAAATAAGGACTCTGGTTAAAATATCTGGATCTAACCCTGAATATATTTTGAAGGGCTTTTAAATTAAGCTTATTTTTTGGTCAGCAACAGCAATGTATTTATGTTACACTGTTTATGGTCAAATCCTAAGATTTTTAGCCCACCATCACCAGATGGTGGGCTGGTGGGCTGTTCAAATCACTTTTCGTCCGTGGTCCGTCGTCCGTCCCTCCGTCGTCCGTCAGTCAGTCAGTCCGTCCGTAAACAATTCTTGTTACCGCGATATCTCAGGAACTACTGCATGGATCTTTTTCAAATTTGGTACACAGGTTCCCCTTGGGGTCTAGTTGTGCAAGAAACCTTTTCTGGTCCGATTCGAAAATCCAATATGGCCACCAGGCAGCCATCTTGGATTTCCCCATGAAACCTTGTTACCGCGATTTCTCAGGAACTACTGCATGGATCTTTTTCAAATTTGGTACACAGGTTCCCCTTGGGGTCTAGTTGTGCAAGAAACCTTTTCTGGTCCGATTCGCAAATCCAATATGGCCACCAGGCAGCCATCTTGGATTTCCCCATGAAACCTTGTTACCGCGATTTCTCAGGAACTACTGCATGGATCTTTTTCAAATTTGGTACACAGGCTTCCCCTTGGGGACTAGTTGTGCAAGAAACCTTTTCTGGTCCGATTCGAAAATCCAATATGGCCACCAGGCAGCCATCTTGGATTTTCCCATGAAACCTTGTTACCACGATTTCTCGAGAACTACTGCATGGATCTTTTTCAAATTTGGTACACAAGTTCCCCTTGGGGTCTAGTTGTGCAAGAAACCTTTTCTGGCCCGATTCGAAAATCCAATATGGCCACCAGGCAGCCATCTTGGATTTCCCCATGAAACCTTGTTACCACGATTTCTCGGGAACTACTGCTTGGATCTTTTTCAAATTTGGTACACAGGTTCCCCTTGGGGTCTAGTTGTGCAAGAAACCTTTTCTGGTCCGATTTTAAAATCCAATATGGCCACCAGGCAGCCATCTTTGATTTCCCCGTGAAATCTTGTTACCGTGATTTCTCAGGAACTACTGCCTAGATCTTTTTCAAATTTGGTACACAGGTTCCCCTTGGGGTCTAGTTGTGCAAGAAACCTTTTCTGGTCCGATTCGAAAATCCAATATGGCCACCAGGCAGCCATCTTGGATTTCCCCATGAAACCTTGTTATCGCGTTTTCTCAGGAACTACTGCATGGATCTTTCTCACATTTGGTACACAGGTTCCCCTTGGGGTCTAGTTGTGCAAGAAACCTTTTCTGGTCCGATTCGAAAATCCAATATGGCCACCAGGCAGCCATCTTGGATTTCCCCATGAAACCTTGTTATCACGATTTCTCAGGAACTACTGCATGGATCTTTCTCAAATTTGGTACACAGGTTCCCTTTGGGGTCTAGTTGTGCAAGATACCTTTTCTGGTCCGATTCGAAAATCCAATATGGCCACCAGGCAGCCATCTTGGATTTCTCCAGGAAACTTAGTTATCGTCATTTCTCAGTACTGCATGGATCTTTCTCAGATTTGGTACACAGATTCTCCTTAGGGTCAAGTTTTGCAAGACAGCTTTTTCGGTCCGAATCGAAAATCCAATGTGGCCACAAGGAGGCCATCTTGGATTTCCCCATAAAACCTTGTTATCGCGATTTCTCAGGAATTACTGCATGGATCTTCGGTCTAGTTGTGCAAGATGCCTTTTCTGGTCCGATTCGAAAATCCAATATGGCCACCAGGCAGCCATCCTGGATTTCCCCATGAAACTTTGTTATCGTCATTTCTCAGGAAGTACTGCATGGATCTTTCTCAAATTTGGTACACAGGTTCACCTTATGAAGTTGTGCAAGATACCTTTTTCGGTTCAAATTGAAAATCAAATTGAAAATCCAATATGGCCACCAGGCGGCCATCTTAGGTTTCCCATGAAACTTTGTTATCGTGATTTCTCAGGAAGCACTGCCTGGATCTTTCTCAAATTTGGTAGACAGGTTGCCCTTGTGGTCCAGTTGTGCAACATACCTTTTCTGGTCCGATTCCAAAATCCAATATGTCCATCAGGCGGCCATCTTGGATTTCCCCATGAAACTTTGTTATTGCGATTTCTCAGAAACTACTGCATGGACCTTCATCAAATTTGGTACACAGGTTCCCCTTGTCGCCTAGTTGTGCAAGATACCTTTTCTGGTCCGATTCGAAAATCCAATATGGCCACCAGGCGCCCATCTTGGATTTCCCAATGAAACTTTGTTATCGTGATTTCTCAAGAAGTACTCCATGGATCTTCCTCAAATTTGGTACACAGATTCCCCTTGTGGCCCAGTTGTGCAATTCAATTCAATTCAATTCAATTCAATTTATTGTACAAAAACATCCAAATCTGGACAGTGTACAAAACGATAAATGTTGAACAAACACAGAACAGTAGTATATAAGATACAATGTAATATAAGACCACACTACCCCTTTACGGCAGTGGAACTGCAGACCACACCACTGACAGACAATGGTAAAGTTTAGAGGGATTAATTACTAGTTGGAACGCATCTGATCTTACTAGGGAGTAGGATCCAATGAAAGGGCTAGGCCAAGCCCTGAATGTCGTCGTTTACGTTCTTCCATGCATACAAAAGACACCTTTTTTGGTCCGATTCGAAAATCCAATTAATACGGCATTCCCGAGTTGTGACGTTGCATCACAAGAATCGGCGGATCAAACGGTGTGGCATATTCTATATATTGACTATAGAGAATAGCCATATCTTCGCCTTCCATATCAAGGAGTTCAAATAATTGGGAATTAAAATGTATTTCTTCAAATTTTAAATCGGTTTTCTTTAGTCCATGCAGTTGCAAGTGAACTACCCCACCCTTTCGTCTGCTGGCAGGTCAGCTACATGAAGGGACGTCACTCTTGTGACGCAATGTCACAACTCGACAACTGTAAACTACTGCATGTTTCGATCCAAGGGAAATAATCAGGATTCAGACACTTTCAAATTCGAAGTTTCAACAGTACTGCGTGGACCGGATCCCTTCAGTATTAAGTATTGTACCATCTTACTATTTTCGAGCATGGTATCTTAAAAGAGAGATCTCAAACTAGTCCAGCAAACAGAACAGAATTAGCATTCGTTCCTAATTATAAAATCTTAAGTATGCCAAAGTGTCAAAGGGATTTTTCTTTGCTTCCAGTACCCAATGATGACACGTGCAAAAAAAAAACAAAAAAAAACTACAAAACGAAGACGAAGGATCCTCCGTACATGTACATTCACTTTCAGACTAACTTTGCTCATTTCCCTTGTACTATAACAACCGACATAAGTACAGTTTCTAGAAATCTTGAAACTCCTGAAACTTAGAAAGATTATATCTTGGTGTTTTCCAGTGTCCCTTTTCCGATCTTTTTCAATCAGATTTGAAATTCTGTAAACAAAATTGCAACTCAATCGTCTTAGTAACAATGGACAAAAAGATCCTCTTGTCATTAGCTTACAATTATCGGACAATGGTGGGCGCCAAGATCCTTCAGGATCTCTCGTTTTGTCTGCCCCAATGTCACCCAGCATTTCAATTTCAGTTTTCAGCCACCCCTCAAGACTGTCCCAAAGATTCTTAACAACTGGACAAATGAGAAACAGATGCTCTAATGTCTCTGGCTCTTGCTTACAATGGTCACATAACTTACAATCTAATATTCCAATTTTATGTAGGAAGCTTTTTGTTGGGAGAATTCTATGAAAAAATTTATACTGGGTGTCTCTGAGGATGGTGTATTTGGTACAATGAGTCACACTTTTGAAAACTTTGTTCCAGCTTATCTGATCTGACCGGCCTAGTGCTTTTTCCCATTTCTCCAAAAAGGAAATCATCAAAAACTGTTAACCACTTCTGTCTTTCAGGGAAGTAGTCTACGTTTTTGTAGTATGATAGTTTTTTGTTATTTGGTGCTAATGCTGAAATAGGTCTTTGGATTATGAACGCGAAGATTCTTTAATGGACGACGGATGAATAATGAATGACGGATCAGACGCTTGTAATTGGTCATATTTTGTTCAATTTCAAAACGATTTTTAAAACATTGGAATCGTTGATTGTAAATAGCAAAGGCATACGCGTGTTCAATAAAGTACCCTACTTCCCTACTATAATTATATAAATTTGGTATCCGCTATAAACTGTGGAAAATAATGTTAAATGACATCTACTCAGTGAGATTAAGTTGAACTATAGTATTTCTTTAAATTAGTTTCGAAAAAATTACTTGCTTCATCGAAATTTTTAGAATATATGGAGAAAAGCAGACATATCGATTAAACTTTGCTGATTTTGATAAATTTGATAACAAGATTTCATTTTCGTTATCCATTTCTGCTATTCTTAAACATGAAAGCCGACTCATGGATAACTACCTTGTCTTTTATCCAGATCTTTCCCCTCCTCGTGATGGACCTATTCCACAATCTGCCCGGGTTACCAGGACTTTTCTTGTCCTGTCTTTTCAGCGCAACTCTCAGGTGAGATACTGTGCCTGTATTGCATCAATGACCAATACTCTTTTTATTTGGCAAAATAAGCTATTGCATGTTTTTGTTGTACATACTATGGGGTATAGTGGATTCCCAATGTCTGTCCGTTCGTGTGTCAGAGCATCCATCCGTTCGTTTGTCTGTCCACCTGAAATTCGTTTCCGGGCAATAACTTGAGAATCGCTCATCGGATTCTTCTCAAATTTGGTATGCATATACCATGCCATTGAGGTGTCGCCTGGAATTGCATTTCGACTACTTTCGCCAACAGGTGGCCCAACCTGGTTCTAAAATCCTATATGCATTTCCGGGCAGTAACTTAAGAACCTTGTCTCAACGGATTCTTTTCAAATAGGGTATGAATATACCATGCCATGAGATATCGCTTGTGATGTGTTTTTCCCGCTTGTGCCTAGAGGTGGAGCCACCCGGTGGCAAAATTTGTTTCTGGACATTAACTTGAACTACTCACCTTCTCAAATTTGTTATGAATATACCATGACATGTCTCGGATTGCGTTTCGCCCACTTTCACCAACAGGTGGTGCCACCTGGTGACAAAATCCGAAATTCCTTTGCAGGCGATATGAGAACCGCTCATCGGATTTTTTTCTTCAAATTTGTTATTTTATACCATGCTATGAGATGTCCCTTTGGATTGTGTTTCATCCACTTGCTCCTACAGGTGGCACTACCTGATGGCAAAATCTAAATCTGTTTTCCGGACAATAACTTGAGAACTGCTCATCGCATTCTTCTCTAATTTGGTACGCAGATACCATGCCATGAGATGTCGCTTGTGATTGCGTGTCGCCCACTTGCGCCTACATGTCATGCCACCTGCTGGCAAAATCTAAATTTGGTTTCCGGGCAAACTTGAAGATTTCCTGTCGGATTTGCATTTCGCATGCCATAACTCTCTGTATGCATCTTTTCTTAACTCTAGATAACGTCTTGGACGTTCATTGTGAGAAATGAATACTTTTCAGTGGTCTGCATTTTACGTCATGAATATAGTGATGACCTGCTTTCATTGATGAATAATAAATGCCAGAGCCAACATTCAGACTCGAGAATACTGTGGATTCTCGGACGTAGCCTTAGTATCTCAGCCGCGCTTTTATTGGCGGCTGTTCATGTGGAGACTATGAAGTATCCACACGGCACCTAGCACCGGCTTCAGCGGAAACAGATAACTCACCTGATGTTAATCGAAAAGCATGGTGGGTGACTGATGGAGTAAACGCATCAACATGGGTCAAACCTGGTAAACGCAAGACCTGTAATGCCCGACGTCGTACTGCTTAAATTCCTCCTAAACCAATGAACCTACATATACGTGTCGAATGACATATACAGAGGGTGGGCCTCGGGGACTAACAGTCCACCAACAGAATCCTACCATATACAGGTAATAAACTGGGGAGATATGCAAAACCTTCTACATTCGACAGTGAGGACCAATTCTAAACAAGCATTTAGATTGAAAATTTTAACATTCAGATTTTTTCTTGCAAGACAGAACCGGTCTCCCGTTTTCAACGCATTGTGCATGATGTTCTATACGTAAAATCCACTTCACTGATATCCGTAATCTAGAGTCTAGATGTGAGGTGGCGAGAGAATCTTTCCTTTGGAGTCATATGGTTGCTTTCAAGTCACCAGACGTCCTCAAATTTTCATACCTCTTACATATCTCTCTAATTTCCTAAATCCAAAATAATTTCAAATCGTTATCTAGAGTAGTTTGATTTCCCCTCTCTCATATTCGCTGTGGTTGTGTCTGGTGGAATGACCTCATTTTTGGCAGCCGTATCTCGAAAAAATGGTGGCGAATGTATGCTGATTTTTGTTTATGTATTTGAGCAGAACAGCCAGGCTACATGGCGTGGTGTGTCATTTGTGGCGGCGAATATTAGGGACTATAGTTTTCTCAAAATGTTCACAGCCAGTCATTGTAATTGTAATTAACAAGATGGAGAATGAGGCGCTAAGTGGAGCGGTTTCACAGACATGTGTTCTGAATGAGAACGGTCACATAGCTCATCACTGTCCACCAGATGACTTGATACGGCTATTACATCATCGCTCTAGAATAGTTTTACCTAATACCGCTCAAGCCTGTGCTAGTGGCCGTTCGGTCATGCCATTGAAGGTGTCCACATTAAGATCTACAAGAGAAGCGTGGGTGAGATACAAGAGCACGGGAATGCTTCTTGGTTCCTCATAATGCATTATGCAGTCAGAATATTGGCCTGTGAGCTTGAAAGACTTCGTGTATATGCTTCAGCCTATTGGAAATTGAAAATACAAGCGTCTAGTCCGTCATACAATATTCAGCTGTCGCCCATTGATGAATTTCCGCGTCCATAATCCAAAGACCTATTCCATATAACAGCATTAGCACCAAATACAAAAAAACGACAATCACAGTATACATACATAAAAGCTACTTTCCTGCAACAGAGACGGGGTCGACAGTTTTCAATGATGCCGACAAGACATGATGTCCCAAAATATCAAATCCGTATCTCTGATCAGTTTTCTTAATTCATATGATTTTCGTTGTTAAGGATGTCCGCTGGTGGTAAATCAAAGGAAATAACTTTTTGAATAATGTGTGTTGTTCCATTCATAATTGTGTAATAGGAGGAAAAAACGAAGAAACAAATATAGGTTGGTGTGCATTTATTAGCTGTATGCAACGTTGAGTGGACTGACCCATGCTCAATTTGATAACCCAGAAATCATAGGGAATAGCCCTAGTTTTGAAGCATGAAAAATTCATATAAATATTATTTAACTTTTTCTTATATTCTAACTGTTTGCAGATAATCACAATGTCTATCAAAATTTATCATATTGGATGGATGTTGCTGTGCAAAATTCTCTGCTAGAAGGCTTTTAAAGGAAATCCCTGTCTTAACCTAGGAACGGGAGATAGCTCAATAGAAAAAACAGGCAAAATGGCTGCCAAAGCCAAAAACCACCAGCGGACATCCTTAAGTCGTTATCTAGATAATGATGTATCTCAGTCACGCTTTGAGTGAGACGGTTTATATAAACATCATGAGGATCTTGAAGCACATGGGTTCATACGGCCCCTAGCTCCGGGTTAAGCGAAATTAGACACCACTT
Source organism: Hanleya hanleyi (assembly GCA_036873755.1). Taxonomy (NCBI): domain Eukaryota; kingdom Metazoa; phylum Mollusca; class Polyplacophora; order Lepidopleurida; family Hanleyidae; genus Hanleya; species Hanleya hanleyi. The sequence continues at coordinate 19,891 of JAVTVY010026054.1, read as the reverse complement.
ACGAAACGTAACGCCAAAGAAATTGCACGCTACGCTCGTATTTTGCTCTCAACATGCGATATGTATCACCCGCTATTATATGATTATGACCTTTAGTATTCTGCATCTACAATGAATTACATTATTTTTCTTTCAAGTACTCTGTCATCGGGCATCAACTCCATTGCAGCCGTGATATTGACCGATATTGTTAAACCGCTGTACAAAAGATCCAAGAGGAAGGAAATGCCAGAAACAACTGCTGTAAAGCTTACGGTGCTTATTGGTAAATTCGAAAAACGCTTAATTTTATGGATGTGAAACTATGAATAGTTATAAACGGAAAGATATATTGAGTGTTTAGTCACTGGAAGAATCTGTGTTCAGCAATCTTGACCTAATTGTTTTCCTTATGGCTTGTGCACCCCAATCGTGTGATGTCATTGGGACCAAAATCACGATGCGTTGATCAATTACCAAATAATTGAAATACATTAACAATCAACCAATTATAAACCTCGCAACAATGCATTGAAATTGAATTTGATGTATTGGATAGAATATCAATCCAAACATATGGATACTGATGCAGTTAAATTCAACCAATGAAGGTGCTTGAAACTGAGGCAGATGCTTTTATGTTCAGTTGAACATCTACTGAATTTTGTTGCAAAAAAGATCTGAGAGAAGCTAAGGAATACAAGCACGCCTTTCTCGACCAGCCTACATGTAACTAAATGGGTGATATCCTACCAAACCACATATCTGTATCAAATAGGCCAATCCAGCTTGCAGGTTGGTATTCTCATGTTTTGTGTAGATTAACGCAACAGAATCACAGCCTGTATCGTTGATTAAACGGATAGTTTCACATTCTGTCCAATCAAATAGTTTGTTAAAACGCCAGATCTGCTAAAACTTTTGATGACAGACCTTTTTAATGTCTAGTTTTACAAAATGATATGTTATTTCCCTGTATGCTATTGCCAATACTACGAATACTCGCATTAATAACTTTCATCACTGTGCGGAGTTTGCCCTATTGTGATATATATATATCTTTCATTGATGTTGGGAAGACTGAAAGATTGGCAGGTTTTCAAACCTTCAGCACTGACTAGTATTCTTATATCTTATAAAATTCCAGATTTATTCTCAATATCACGCTTTGACTATGACTGTCCAAGCGAATATGATGAAGATCTTACATAACGCGGTCATACTTACGTGTTACCTTCGCTTGTTATACTATTAAAATGTTTTCTTTTTTGTTTCAGCTATTATAATAGGTCTGCTGAATATCGGCCTGTCCTTGTTAATGCAATCTGTCGGTAAAATACTAACACAGATATCTTCCAGTCTCTGGTCTATAAACGCCGGAGCGATGGGAGGTGTTGTTATGTTGGCTTTGTTCTTTCCATTTACCAACTCTTGGGTAAGTGATCGAATAATTTCATTAAGCAAACACAAAAATTATGTACCAAAATGTTACTGCAGCAACCGACCATGTGTGCCCACATTCTATAAGTAGGCCTATCAATTTCCTGTCACAAATGCTTCATCAGAAATGGAGCTGAATGCACCGCGCTGGGATATGCGTACGGAGAAGACGATATAATTGGGCGGGTATGATTTGCAGATTGACAAGTAGATAATATAGATACCTTTGCTGCAACTAGGTGGCTTTGTTTTTTCAAACAGGAATTATTTAGTTAATTATTCAGTTGGACTGTTCATGTCATGATGTTGATAGTCAAGTCTCGAACAAAATAAAATTCTAGAACGATCCTGACTTCACAAACAAGTGTTCTTGAAAATGTATCCCCATCTCATAGTCTATGATATAATAGACACGGTAGTCATGAAACGTCAGTAAGCCTGATACCCCACTGACTCTAGTTCGTTTAATACACCGTCTGATAATAGCAGGTATAGGCATATCACCAAATCAAATAATAATTTTTCTTCATAATCATGTAGTAGTTATTCCGTTTCTTTGTAGGGAGCGGGGTTTGGCTTTGTCGCGGGATCACTGGGGGTAGCTTGGATATCCATTGGTGGGTTTTTCTCTCACTTCACCTCCCCTACACTGGAGATGAGTGATGCTGGATGCAATGTAACTCATAACTACAACAGTTCATTTATGACTTACGCAGAAAATTTTACATTCGTGCCGATGAAATCGACAATCGGCAACTCTACTCTAAATAATGCATCGACAAGGTACGTGACGAGGGTTACTAGTTTATAATTTCAAAAATATATTAATAATAATCATGATAATAGTTATGATATTAATAATACTGTTTTGCAGACCAGTGTCCATATATGAAATGGGGGCGGCACAAAGCGTGGACTAAAAAAAGAATAGCACATCCAAGCTCGTAATAGCAGACTTATCACCCTTGTACCAGAGGCGAGGGGAACAGACAGTCCTTACTTGTCAGTCTGTAATTACCACGGTTCTTGAAATATCACTGAATTTTCTCATGACCTTTCATATATTAAGAAGTTTCCAAAAGAAAATATCACTGAATTTTCCCATGACCCTTTACATATTCAGAAGTTTCCAAAAGAAACCTTAAAGGCGAAATGGAAAATAATTTAAATATATAGTAAAGCACGGGTTAAATGTTTTTAATTAATGATCTTTTCACATAAACAATATATTCCCTGCATTGCCTGATTGTAATTTCCTTTAAATAATAAAGAATAAGCACCCCAACACTAAGCAGATGGAGAGAGCTACGCGATGAATTCCACTTGTTTTCGCTGTGTTGCGCTGCACTACCTTCGTTCCATCTGTTGTCCGAAAAGTCGGGGGGGGGGTCAATTAGTCTCGACGACAATTTATAACTCGGCATGCCGTCCTGAGATAATGTTACGCTTCTTCCGTTTCATTGCATGATAAACTGCATGCCAGTAAAAATATGATGAGGTCAGAAAGGTTCAGCCTTTATTTTCACGGCGGAAAAAAATCAGAGGGGAGTATCGTGTTATCCTATTGGTTGAATATCGCACAACCTCAATGGTGTTCATGCGGACAATGGCAAACAATATCAGCAAGGGGTCAATGCAATCCATACCAATAACAGTGAACAATTAAAACCGTTTCCTTGGAATTTTGCACCACAAGAATATTCAAATTTCAAACAATTTTACCGGACCACCGTCACTTTATTACAAATGTATTCACGTTAACAGCATAGGCAATCTTATATACTCATGAAAATATAGCATGATCTTATTTGTGGGTTTTTTCAACATTAATATATGTAGTTAGCAAAGATCTATTAATTATAACCTACAACTTAAAATAATTAACTGTTTTGGCGTGTGTTAATAATCGTTCGGTGAACGTCTGAGTAAGGCAGACTTATCGTTTGACTCTGAAGAACTAGTTCACCAGTTTCCAGTGCGTTTTTGAAAATAGTTATCACTCAGTAGATATACGTCGAGTAGCTTAGTACTTTTTTTTACTGAATTGAATTTATTCCCTAAAATTGAAACTATAAAGTGCACCAATGGCATCCATGATAGAAAAGTAATAACTAAACGTCCTTCAATGGAGAGAGAGAGAGAGAGAGAGAGAATTAAGGTTTAACGTCGCGTTCAGCAATATTTCAGCTATATAGCGACGATCAAACAAAATTCTAAGTATTCCAAGTTAATAACTTAGTAATCCAACGCATTAAAACATACACACATTAAAACTTATGTAACAAACCGATTTCTCTCAAATAACATAAGATACAGTCCACTTTCACCCGACTAAAAAGGTCTTCTAAAGTAGTTGCTCGATAAAAAGAATCTCTAACAATCTTAAAATCTATACAGTCGATACGAATATGTTTCACTGGGAGATCTTCGTGGCATGGAATACAATTTGGCGGGAAATAAAACTCCAAGGGGGGATGTTCTATCCCAGAAGAACAATATATTTATATACTGAGCATTGGTGAGGAATACGACAGTTCAATATAACATATAACAATATAGCTACAGGCACTGGCTCAGATGAAACGCCGTTGTGAGCCACGGTTTGTTACCGGTCAGATCCAAATGCTTTGGACGAACAAGGAAAGAAACAATACTGTAGCATTAGATTCTTTGGCAGAGATCAATGTGCCATATAAGGAGCATGCTGCTAGCGAAGTCGAATGATTGGTACTAAAACCGTATTGGCTGGGGGGATAGTACCATTTGCATCTAAAAAGACCGCAAGTTTCTCAAGTATTTTGCTGAAACATGGATCATCAGATTTGCATACAGGAGTTACTTTTGCTTGTTTTAATACGTTAGGTTCCAACCTTGATATAAATATGATCAGGTGATTTAGATTTTAGACTTAGTATTTTTTGTTTTACCTCATCCATGGTTACATGTGCAAATTCGAAATTATTGAGAACAGGGTTTCCGAGATAATCATTGAAATTTGACGACGATGTGAAATTTGACTATCCAACTTCGAGACAACTGTACTGAAATATTCATTAAATTTGTTAGTTATAGATTCAAGTTGGTTGTCTGTTACTGTCTCGCCATTCCTGTTAAATGACGAGTATTTGCTTGAATTTGTTTTTATTCAAAATTTGGTTGGGTAACAAGGTTTAGTCGATGAAGCCTATTTTTTCATACACAAAGTTCAAAATGTCAAGGTTTAATAATCTTTTTTGTCGAAATAGTGAAAGTTGTCAAGTGGAAGCATTCATTATAGATGGAGTTAAATTGAGATAGGAAATCATTCAACGAAATATTCGGGTCATTACAATGTTCGTCCATGTGGCCCCAGTCTGTTTCACGAATTCTATTGAAAAATAAGTCTTCTTGTTCTGGAGTGATTTTACGGAAGGTTATGTTTTGTTGGGCAGGTTTGCAACTCAAAACTGTTTTTAATATATGGAATATCGGGAAATGATCTGCAATGCGAGGTAAAAAAATGCTTGACAAAAAGTTTTCTTCGTGGAAGTTAGTGAATATATGGTCTATAAGTGCTGCTGTTCGTTCTCGAACGATCAGCAGAAAGAAATAGTGTGATTTCATTGTTTCAAAGTAGTCATTGGAAAATAAACAAGTTACATAGCCAGGTATGTCAAATAACTTTCCGGTAGTAGAATTTAGCCAACATTCGGGAAAACCCAAAACACAGAATTCGAATTTTCAAATTATGTATGAATCCAGTAATTTCTGAATAGGCTTCTAGCATTTAAGTGCAAAAAAATACAATGCAGTTTCATCACTTTGAACAAGCGGTGTGTTTGCATCAGAGATGAAGGTTGTATCAGTGCAATAGTTTGACTGGAGACTGTTAACATTATTTCAGTGAGCAATTTCGACATCGTTATCATCAGTCAACGCTGTACAGTGACCAATGTCATTTAACTCGAGCGGATCGAAACACATGTTATCTAAAACTTGAAGAGTTACCGGAGAAGTTATACGGGTGACGTGAATATTTTCTGTTCACATTTGTAAAATGGAAGGAATGACGCTAATTAAGGAGTGGAGAATCCTCAATGTTAATGTTGCTATCCATAATGCAATGCAATGATATAGACTGGCTGACCAAGAATCACAGTGCATGATATATACACTGTCAAAAGGACTATACACGTGACGTACTCAAAATGGCCGAGTGAAAAGGACCCAAACTTTTTGGGTCAAAATGGAACTTGACCTTAAATCTTAGTGTCCGTTCCGTCTATACCTTAATATAGCTGGTCAGTTTGACCCAATCCTTCTGATGGTGTAAACAATTAGATAAATGTGTAAAAACAAGTACAGGAAATAATATATTTACAAATACAGAACATGGCAAGAGGACTTGATTGACCATGTTACGTTAACAAGAACAGTAATATGTCGGTCCGCCTAAACGACAGGTCGCACGCCATTCAAAATTACTATTACAGAGAAACAAATCTGCGCACTTTAGGCCGCCATTTTATAGGACCAGTTAATGGTAATTGGTGGGAAATTTATATGCGAAAATCATACACATCTAATCTCCTCCCAAATTCGAAGGGAAGTGGGGGGATGGATACCACTTAGGTTTGAGCCTCTGTATCCTGTAACATCGGCTCCAGTGTGTAAAAAAAGAATTACAAGCGTCTGGTCCGTCATTCATAATTCAGCCGTCGTCCATTAGAGAATATCCGCGTCCATAATCCAAAGACCTATTCCATATAACAGTATTAGCACCAAATTCAAAAAGACAATCATAGTATACATAAACATAGGCTTGTTTCCTGCAAGAGAAGCGGTCAACAGTTTTCAATGATGCCGGCAAGACATCATGATGTTCCAAAAATATCAAATCCGTATCGCTGATCAGTATTCTTAATCCATAATATTCGTTGTAAAGTCATCTAAAGAACGATGTATCTCAGTCACGCTTTGATTGTGACTGTTCATATGAGTACCATGAGGATCTTAATTACAAGCGTCTAGTCCGTCATTCATAATCCAGCCGTCGTCCATTAGAGAATATCCGCGTCCATAATCCAAAGACCTATTCCATATTCCATATAACAGTATTAGCACCAAATTCAAAAAGACAATCATAGTATACATAAACATAGGCTTGTTTCCTGCAAGAGAGAAGCGGTCAACAGTTTTCAATGATGCCGGCAAGACATCATGATGTTCCAGAAATATCAAATCCGTATCGCTGATCAGTATTCTTAATCCATAATATTCGTTCAAGCACATGGGTTCATACGGTCCCTAGCCCCGGATTAAGCGGAATTAGACACAAGTTACGAAACGTAACGCCATAGATCGTGCACGCTACGCTCGTATTTTGCTATCAGCATGCGATATGTATCGCCAAATTTGAGAAACTTTGAGTGGAGGCAACAATAGCTCAGGCAACAATCTCAATACATCAAACTCAACACAACAATCTCAACCCATTTTCATATGTTTCTCTTAAGGAAAATGTTTTAACTGAGTTTCAAATCAGTCAAAATATCTAGGTTAATAGATCGGACCGGGGCATCTTTCCTTCATTAACACCGGGTTGACCTATGCTGTACTCCAGCATAAAATAGCTCTATTTCATGCTCATCTGAAGATATAACACTATACCTTCCGTCTCGGCTGACGTCATTACTGTTTTTGTCTTTTCAGGACGATTTATGACATTTCGTATCACTACTACTCCTTGATTGGTATGTTACTGACGGTATCTGTCGGTATTGTTGTCAGTCTATTAACAGGTGGGTTGTGAATGAATTTTTTAGCGAACATGATGAATGAATGTTTACTCTCGTTCTCTGGAACTGAGAAATGGTTATAAAATACAATTTATCGAACATGGGAGAAACCCATATGTACATGAATAGTATCGTTGATCATCGTTTCACATATATGTGAATTAAATTATATGCTAATATGCATAAACATAAAAACTCAAAATGTGAGTAAATAAATGACAAAGCAATGCTCCATATATCATAGATGAAACAGCTAACAATTAACACCATCAATCAACTTGGTACTTTTATATTGTTAAATAATAGGTAACAAATGAGTCGAATATCCAAAGTTTAGAAACACGACGAGGGTCAGCTTCTAATTCTCAGAGAAAACTCCTGTTGTTTTAAATATAATTAGCAAAAGCAAGAAGTTGTTAGTGGTAAAGTTTTTGAACACTCAATACACTGATTATGACTCCTTCATCGCTGATTGCTGCAGTTCCACAAAATTACAGGAACGTCTTCCGATAGTATATGTTTTTATTTACCCTTTTCACTCAGTGCCTTGTGAATACTAACTCAAAATTAGAAAGCGCAAATCAGAAATTTTCAGGTAACCTAATCAGATAATCTGCAAAACAAAATTTATTCCTATATAAAATCATGATTTCTTATTCTCAGACTGTTGTACGAAAATCCACGCAAACCAGTTGTATGAAAATATCTTTATGTCGCCGTTTAACAGTTTCATAATAATGGTTATATCGAAAGTCTGTTTATCCCAAATATAGCCTAATCCACATCTGAAATATTAGTGTTTGCATTTTACAGTTGAAGCAATGCATCGTATAACATTCTCATAAAATGGTCCATTTTTGACAATATAGGTTAAAATTTTATTAATCTGATTTTAAGTATGACATAAAGGTTATGCCTATCCAGCTCACTATATACCATCGTGTTAGACGGCGAAGGTTGAAGCATATATTAACTGAATATTGACATAATATAAATTAAAAGCGTCTGGGCCGTTATTCATTATTCATCCGTCGTCCATTAAAGGATATCCGCGTCCATAGTCCGAAGACCTATTCCATATTCCATGTAACAGCATTAGCACCAAAGAAAAAAAATGAACACCATGAGGATCTTGAAGTACATGGGTTCATACGGCTCCTAGCCCCGGGTTAATCTGGTCAATTTGTTACAATATAGCTTATATCAGAATTTTACTTACCTGATTTTAACAAAGGTTATGCCTTTCCATCTCACTATATACAATAGTGTTACACGGCGAAGTTTGAAGCATATATTGGCAGAATATTGACATAATGTAAAGTGCATTATTTTCTAATACAGAGTTTCATATGTCAATCTTTCATAACCATATATCAGTATGGATACCAAAGATGTATGATGCAATTTAACATATATCAATTGTGAGCTCATGATCTTTTCCGCGCTACGGCTGAATATTGAATGTCGGATTTGACGCTTGCTATTGAACCTACGCGTGGGATTCTCGAGTTTGAGAAAGAATATTACCCAAACGTCGTGATATGGTTGAAAGATTGTTGAAACGACGTTGAATCATACTCACACACTCACTCTCTCTATTAAAAGTTTTCCAGTTCTGCATGATGTGATAATCTTGTGGAAAAATGTACTAAACCAATTCTCCAAAAAAGTGTCATTCACCGTCTTTACAATATTTCCTCAAATAATAACCATTCTCTACCATCAAATCTGCTGCAGGACGAAACCGTCCAGGTGACATTGACCCCAAACTGTATCATTCCTTCGGCTGGCCATCTTGTTTCAAGTGGTGTAAAGGAGAAGGACGAAACAAGGTAATTTTATTTATGTACAATCAACGTCGAGAAATAGTTCTCTTTCCAAATATTATATTGAGAGAAGGGGATTTGGCTTAATGTCACACTCAAGGTTATTTCGCTCATATGGTGACGGTCAGTTTGGTTGATGGAGAAAGCCGGAGTATCGGGAGAGAACCACCGCCCGTCGGCAAGTAACTAGGGAACTTCCACACATGGACCAGCTGGGCTCGAACCCGTGCCGGTTCAGTGGTGTGACACTAGCGGTCACCAGCGAAGCGCCTTATAGACCACTCGGCCACCGAGGGCCCTTATTGAGAAATAAGTACCTGTCCAGGATTACTGGATGCATTACTGGATGCATAGAAAGGCTATTTTTTTTGTCAACAGCTGGTGTGATTATTAGCTGAAATGATGTTAGTTCTGATCAAAATGTTTTATTTCAACCTAATCGCGGGTAGTTGTGAAAGAGAGAAACCATGCGGACTTTAAAATATTCCCGATGAAGAGACCAACATATAGAGAGCCGAAAGATATCAATTTCATAGTCAATCAAAGACAATCCTTAGCGCACATGAAAAGTACGTTTTACAGTACCGGTAGTCGAAACGAAACAAAGTCGAGCCTATAGTATGAGTCGACTGGTTGAATCTTGCCCGAGAACATAGACTGGGAGGCAAGTTGAAGAAAGGCCGTATTTAAAAAATTTGTTCACCTCGTCGGCAATAACAATTTTCACCTTTACCATGGATTTCGATGACTATTGGGGTTATCAGCCTGGATGGATGTAGAGTTCTAAAATGGTGCAGATTTTCTCTATTGCTGCCAAAATGACTCCCTACAGCTATTCTTTTTGTTGCCGAAAAAAGTGTAGGTGACTTTAAACAGCACACTCACTCTTATAAATAGCCCGATCTGTCTGAACTATAGCACATATTACTCGTTATATAATATAATGAATTATTTATCTATTTCAATCTTGTGACGTCACGTGGGACCATATCCAAATGTCAATTGAAAAAAAATACTCCCTTCGAAATAGGTGGCATATGTGCTTGCATTGTTATATATCCTTTAAATCTGATTCAATCTATCTAAACATCATGACTTATTGTTCAACGCTAGGTAGCGTTGTTTTTAATACCAAAGGTCGTGGTTGCATTACATCCGTATGGTACATTTGGGGTAACAATCAAATAGTATTAACGAAAAACAAATCACCGCATGAAAAATGGGCTATGTGTTATTAATTTGAATTCAAATATTATTTGACCAAAAAACAGATCACCACACGAAAAAGGGGCTATGTGTGATTGAATTGACATATCTTTCTTATTAATAACCCTAATTGAAACTTATTATATTGTATTTAATATAAATGCCAGTGTTAAATGTAATCAAAATTTGATTTTGTATCTTAAATGTATGACATCATTCAGGGGCCGTATCCAAATTTCAGCTTGAAAAAATATTCCTTTCCGGAGAAGGGGGTACGTGTACTTAAATAGTCTTAATTTACTTATTAATTCATCCAATCTTTCTATACATTAGCATATACACTTCAGCATTTTATGTAGTGTTTATTGTTATCCAAGTTGGGTTTTGTATCCCAGTTGTATGAGGTCACTTGGCGGTAATATTTACGTGTCAAATGAACAAAAAATAAACCTTCTGAGAGACGGGTATATATGTAACTGAAGATTCATATCTATCTCAATTATGGTATAATCTGCTTAACCTTCATTTTCGACTACTCAGTAGAAGTTTTTCACTTCAACCGATGAAAACATATGGGGGACATATCTAAATTACTGATAGAATAAAAAGGCTCCCTACAGCAAATGCAGTATGGATATAATTACATCTTTCTGATTATTGATTCAGTATGCCTAAACTTTAACCAAAATTCAGAGTAGGTCAGTACGAGTACCAGTGAGATTTGTTCTTAACCATATCAGGTCACTCGGTCTACATTCGCTTAACAACTGAACACAAATAAATACGCTGTATGGTGTTACGGAAGTGTTACGGAAGTGTATGGTACCAGGGAATATTTACTCCAGTTTCACAATTCAAGTGTACCACATTAGAGGAATAGCAGCTAGGATTGAGCGGACACGGCTGTTGAAAGCAATCATCGCGAGGCTGTTAGCTGATTTTTTGGTTAGTAACCTGAAATAACTTCACAGTCAGAGCACGGGGTAATGCCTTGCACTTGAGCTGTGCTAATCATAGAAGAACACGGTGATACGATATAAATCACTCCTTAACGGCGGATCAGTATTTTTATTACATAGTGGCTTATCTGCTGGAGTTGACCAATTATAATATTTGGATATCCCCTTTAAATAGCAGTAATAGCTGCGCAGCAACTGCTCCTTTAATATATGCATTTATTCAAAAGGCGAACATCAAAATCGATCTTCAACAAAACATACCGTAAAGTTTTTGTCCTGGTTTATTTTGAACCTATTTCTACCATACTTCGTGCAAAAGGTTCGGGATTACTGTTGGGATTACGACCGCATCCGTCGTGCAGGAAATTAGCCTAGTTTAGTGTATACTATGATTTATCCTTTTAATTTGGTGCTAATGTTATTGTATGATTTAGATCTTTGGATGATGGACGCGGAAATTCTTTAATGGACGACGACTGAATATTGAATGACGGATAGACGCTAGTATATTACACGTCCAAGGCCAGCCGTTTCTCGCTTAATATGAGGCATTTTGCGGGGACTCAAACACACATTTAGCTCTCTGTCAACGGTTAAACTTGGCCTGAGCCAGTCCTTCTCAAATTAACAGATTTGACCCCTCCTCTGTAGTTAGCGTAATTACCGCCTTCCACTAATTTCAAGAAGAAAAACTTTTATTTTTTTTTAGTTTTTAATTTGAACTTTTTCGTGATCACATGCCTGGTGACAATATCACTTCTTGAGAATAGAGAAAAGACTTGTGCCAAACAGAGAAAATATTAAAATTTGTATGGATCCTGCGGCACAAACGTGATTTCCTGGTTTACAAATGTAATTTCAATATACGACAGTTCCAGAAAGACGCTATATTTCTTAAATGAATAAAAAACTTGTAGGGGTACACCAGTGAAAAGTTTTGGCAGGAGCCTATTTGGTTGTCAGGTAGGGTTACCCTTACAAATAATTTTAGGAAAGTACTGTTTAGGAAAATCATCGAGTTAAACACTGAACTTTGATATGGATAAAGCTAATTGGTTATAGTCATGCGCAGCCTGCATATGATACACCGTGATTGATGGCAGAAGGTTACTATTGACAGTTGGAGAACGGAGTCTGTTTACATCATCATCAATTCAGCAAAATTATTAATTAAATTGACAACCATGTTGAGATCAAATGACTATGCCTTTTTGCATTGCTATCAGATGCTAAGCGCAATGGTGAATATACTTGCCACAATCAAGGCTGAATGCATCAAATTTTCCATTTTAATTCGTTTTGGAATGGAAAATCGTGTACAAATAATAAGAGATAAATTGATTATGACAGAGACAAGAAGTCTTTCAATGAATTAATCGTTTCATTAATCGGGGCACTTATCTAAATTTCGTGGGTGCACAATCATTCAAATCCACACCATCAACTGGCAACTCGTCATCTTGGGGCCCAGTATGCCTCCCTCTCTGATCCAATGTTTTTTTTCTTCTACAAATCAATGGATCCAAATCAGCTTCAAGGGACCCATTAGAAATTTGAAATTTACTCTGTATCAAAGGCAAATCGCACTGATCTCTCGTCCAAATTGATAGGGAATGCGGTGAAGACAAGTGTGCATTTTGAATAAGATCAGATGATCTATCATGGTTTCGTAATTTTGAATGACGCTCCAGTAGAAAAGATTAAACACGCTGACAAATCAGCATGAAGCTGTTTCTGACGATGGTCAAGGTCGTCATGGTGAATTTAGCAATGATACTGTATGCGGCAAGTAATTATACAATGATAGTAAAGTTACTTGAAGTTATTGCAGCACTCATTATGTAGCTCTTACAATTTTCATTCATACTCGTATGACACAAAAGCGTTATGCAATCTGGAACAGCGTATTTTTCAGTTGAAACTCAGGTGTGGCAGCCGATAAACAGCTGCACTACAATTACTGAATCTATCAATAACTGATGCATTTGTTACTAAGAGTTATATAGTATAATAGATACAGGCTGATCCTAACACCTATTATACCTGGGACGAATATTAAATCTAATATATCTATACTCGTCCCAGATTATACTCATCCTTCTGGCAAAGTTTAGTTTTTTCAGTCTGTATTTTAAAACAAATCTCAGTTACATATGATAGAAATATGAAAACAATATGCACTAATACACGACACAGCTCAGACAGATTGGATCAGTATTCAAAAAGATATTGCTATATAATCAAATATACCCGATTCTGCAGCCGCCAGTACGTTTTCGACTTCATATTCGAATATGGCCACTATACGACGTCATATACTTGGAAAACTACCACCTATCCCGCTAATATATAACTTTGCTTTCGACTGTTGAGTAATATGTGATGCAGTTTAGACATCCCAGATCATTATTAAGAGATATATGGTGGGTCATTTGCACATAACTCCCTTTTCATGACGGAGGAGTTTTGTTCAACTGAAATTTGAATACAACCCACTATTATATCATACGACTGAAAGACAAAACTTGTACTGACTGAAACATTGCTGCGTGATATTGAGCAATATATTACGATGTTTAGACTCATTTGAGGCAGTAATAAGAAGGAAATAGCAACATAATTTCACATACCCCCATTTTGAAAAGGAGCATTTTTTCAAGTTGACATTTGGATACGGTTTCCCAATTTACGTCATAGCGGATACAGAAACGAATCTTGATAATTTATAACTCTACTATTATTAACGACTAAAATTTGATAAAGTTTAAGCAGATTAGACCAATAACAAAAAAATCTACGGTGGTTGAAATACACCTACCCCCTTTTTCAGCAAAGTAAATTAAATGCCTGCGGTGGGACATTTCGTTCATTAATAATATTATCGTTTAATAAAACTGGTCACCGATATGTTAATGTCAGAACCGTTACTGGTTCTTCAGTTCTGCTACACGTACAGGATATCGTTTTTGGGTGTTTCTTTGTTTACAGAGTTGCATGCATTTCTCATTGACCATATATATATATATATATATATATAGAAAAGAAAATAAAATAAAATGACACTGACAGCTGGAATTCGTCGTTACCGGTTTCACCACATCATCGGTGGCTCATCAGACGTTTAATGACTTTGAATTTAACGTTCATACGATATATTCCAAATTTACAGCGCTACGTCATACACTGACGTCATATCGAATAGAATATTTTTCCAACGTTGAGCCATGACGCGTAGCGTCATGCTATGTAACTAACTGTTATTTATCTATATATATATATATATATATATATAAACGATGCTTTGATAAACTGCTGAAAGCAGTGAAACTAGTTAGCGAAATCAATCAGTCTGAGTTTGTCATGTACTATATTTACCATACACAAAGGCAGTTTATACTGTGATCATTTAGTCTATATATATATATATATATATATATATATATATATATGCGAAATTGGATAATTAAACGTAAAATAGCTGATGGAAAACGATGCCGTCGTACTGGCAAAAAGTCATGTGACCCCACATGCCAATATACTGGCTGCATTATATATAAATACATCACCAGAACCGAAACTGTTTCCTGTAATGATTTGTATACCAGTCACGCTTTATTGTACATGCTCATGTGGACATCTTGAATGGTATGACGTACCACACGTCTTATCGCACCGGCTTGAGCGGTATTAGATACAAATATAGCCCTTTCCGGAAAGTGTTTGATCTCCCCCTGATTAACTGCCGCTCTTTGAGGTTAAAGGTACGTAAAGCTGCTTCCGGGAAGTAGTCGCCTCGGTTTCACATCAACTAAAGGCACCCGCACTTTATTTGGAAAACTATTCTGTTAATATTTTCTACATCAACCGATACATCCTGTATTCTAGAAAAGTTAATTTTCTAGAAAAATAGAATATTTTATTACTAAAACTAATTGTGAAGACCGGAAGTTCTCTACACCATCACACCCCTAGCGGAACAAGGGAGATAAAACCTTTTCCGAATTGGGCTATACAAATACACAAAAGAGAGATGATGTAATAGAGCTATCAAGTCATCTGATGGAAAGGGAGAAAAACATTTCTCCTGATGATGACAAATATAACTTTGTCGAAATATTGAGACTGTCAATATGCGTTTGTTAACTTTATTCGGAGTGAATTTGCTTATGCATTATGCCAAGCTTATCAGTGGATCAACAGGAGAAAAAAGGTCCAAAACAAGAAAGTATTTGTAGAATGCAAGATGTTATTCAGAAATCTGTGAGACCCGACGTCTTTCTCCATCATGTTTACCACAATCACAAAATTACAATGTAATGACCTGTACAGAGGGCGCACCTCAGCCAGCAGAATCCCATCATATACACACAACATAACAACGGTGGTGAAAAGGATGTCCTATACCAACCGCGTATAGGTATATCCCAATGGGTAAGAATTGTGCACCACTATTGGCAGATCTATATTTGTTCTCGCATGTATACGCTTATATGCATAAATAACGTCTGTACACAAAAGATAACCATTTGAACCGACGTCCCTTCTCGTTCATCAGACGATCTCCTTGCGTTGGATATTCCCTGAAAAAGAGACGGCGTGAACGATATATACATTTATTTCTACTCCCAGAAGATCCTAGGCAAGCCATTGGCCGACAGCGGTCACGTGCCGTTGGGATAAAAACACATATCAAACTGCACTGGCTGACCCAGTTGACTGCAGTTTGTAATGTAAACAAACATGGCAGCTGGAGTGATCTGTCAGCGACAGAACTGGAAATAAAGAATATGTCGAACATCAACTTTGTAAATCTGACCGATAGTATGTGCGACTATTCCTGGAATATCTGGAAAAGGTAGTGTATTGTGACTGTGAGTAACAGTTGACGAAAGCCGCCTGACGCTTGACTTCGCTTCGACGATGTCGCCTCGGTACGATCACATGCGCCGCTACAATGTGAATGATGTGGAAGTTTACCGCCGATGTTCGCGTTTATTCTCATTTGACGTCTACAATTTTAGGTTACATGAATCAAAATACTGTTAGCAGGTAGAAAACATTCTTAGAATACGTCGTTTAATTCAAGATTGACCATTTTCAGACGGTTTTTTGTTCGAAAACTGTGCCGGCTTTTTCGCCGACTCGACCCCACTCCAGCTCGGCCGATCAGCCGAAGAGTTGGCGATCAGACTCCAGCGCTGTACGGTCTTTTGACATCATTTCGAGCAGAAGTCATGAAATATGACCAAATCTACAATGCTGATCCCGAATATTTCAAAACATTTGACGCGTCTCCAGCCGTTTTCATTATCACTTTTGTCGTATTTGATTAGCAAGTTTTGGACCCACTTTACCTCGCAACTTCCCCGAGTTGAAAAGACTGCTCGTAGAAATAAATACGTTATCCTGTCCCTGCGAGTTTGATACTGAATTTTATCCTGTTTCCTGGCGAATGCCACACTCCCGCTTCGCGGTCGTGTGGCATTTTCGCCAGGAAACAGGATAAAATTCAGTATCAAACTCGCAGGGACAGGATAACTTATAGTATCTCCTTCAATATTCCAGATGAAATATCATATTATGGACCTATACATTTACAACAACGAAAAGGGCTTATTTTCAGGTCGACTCTAAGACAAGAGAGACGATTACAAATTTGACATTTTACCATCCATTTCATGATAATACTATCCCAGATGGTCCTCCATACGGTGCAAAATGTGAATCAATGCCACATAATATTATCCCAGAAGGGTGTCAAACAATGATATACCATCAAACGCCTTCATTCTATGTTTTTCAAATTCTAAGATAGAATATTGTGCACTGACGGCAAAGTACGATCACAGCGCCCAAGGTCTCTGGCGCTACATTTCGTGTCCAATTTCGCTCCACTCGGGGCTAGGCACCGTTTGAACGTCATTTGTTTCGTATCTTCATGGAGAGAGAGAGAATTAAGGTTTAATGTCGCGTTCAGCAATATTTCAGCTATATAGCGACGATCAAACAAAATTCCAAGTACTCAAGTCACTAACTTAGTAATCCAACGCATTAAAACATACACACATTAAAACTTATGTAACAGCCCGATTTCTCTCAAATAACCGAAGAAGCAATCCTTCCTCACCCGACTAAAAAATCTTCCAAAGTAGTCGCTCGATAAAAATATGTCTCACCGTGAGATCATCATGGCATGGAACACACCTTGGGACTGGCTCTCTTTTTAGTAAATGTTCGTGAGTTAAACGTGTATGGCCGATTCTACATCGCCTGATCATGGTTTGATCGAAACGTTTCCGGCTGTTCTGATGAGTATAGCCTACAGTTTTTTTGAACTCATGAAGTTTGTTATTATTCACAGCATCCCATAAAGATTGAAACAGCCGTCTTACATAATTACAGATAGAGGACCTGAAATCGCTATATGGGATTCCAACAGGATCAATCTCAACATCTAGGGCTGCCTTAGCCATCCTATCAGTCTCAGTATTACCTTTGATACCAACGTGACTAGGCAACCAATAGAACAGAATATCAATCTGTTGATCAAATCTACAGTCATGTAGTTGTGGAATACTCAAGAGAGTGGGATGAGTCGAAGTTCCACTTTTAATCGCTTGGGACAGTGAATCTGAGAATATGACATTTTTCCTTTTAGTGGAATCACAATAAAAGCCTGACTGAGATACATTATACTCTAGAAAACAACTTGGAGACTCGTGTTGATAAAGATTACTGGTCTGTGATAAGGATTTTATGTGAAGACACAACATGGTGTCTTGTTGTCCTCACTGAATACTGTTGAATTCAGAACTGTCGGATGAAAAATGTCTTTCCGTTATTGTCGCTGTCGTGGGCGACGGCTAAAAACTAAATGTCGGATCTGACGCATAGATTTGATAGTAGAACATATTTACACAATCATGCCTCCGTCAGTGCATCCCAATTTTATCTTCCACAGGCGAATGCTGATGTTCCGTTGTCGGAGTATGATGATGCACCAGAGGCGGCGCCATTACGAGGCGAAGACGAAGAGCAACTTTGATTAAAGAACGTGGAACGTAATAAACCCATACAGAAAATCTATGATTGGCTGGATATTATTTCAGTTTTCCACACAAGCCAAGGAAAATGCCGTATTTCGTTTTGAAATAATTGATTTGACCAATCAACTTCTTTCAGAAAGGAACATACGGCGTGATGCACTGTTGTCTGTATAAAACTGACCATGGGAACTGAGCAGTGTTTATCGTGTCCGCCAAAATATTCAAGAGCAATATTTGTTTCTGAAAAGGGTGACATTCTGGGACTGATTTTTTTTTGAGTGATGACGAAAGAACATATTCATATTCATTTAATTATCCAATTTCGCATATATATATATATATATATATATGCGAAATTGGATAATTAAACGTAAAATAGCTGATGGAAAACGATGCCGTCGTACTGGCAAAAAGTCATGTGACCCCACATGCCAATATACTGGCTGCATTATATATAAATACATCACCAGAACCGAAACTGTTTCCTGTAATGATTTGTATACCAGTCACGCTTTATTGTACATGCTCATGTGGACATCTTGAATGGTATGACGTACCACACGTCTTATCGCACCGGCTTGAGCGGTATTAGATACAAATATAGCCCTTTCCGGAAAGTGTTTGATCTCCCCCTGATTAACTGCCGCTCTTTGAGGTTAAAGGTACGTAAAGCTGCTTCCGGGAAGTAGTCGCCTCGGTTTCACATCAACTAAAGGCACCCGCACTTTATTTGGAAAACTATTCTGTTAATATTTTCTACATCAACCGATACATCCTGTATTCTAGAAAAGTTAATTTTCTAGAAAAATAGAATATTTTATTACTAAAACTAATTGTGAAGACCGGAAGTTCTCTACACCATCACACCCCTAGCGGAACAAGGGAGATAAAACCTTTTTCGAATTGGGCTATACAAATACACAAAAGAGAGATGATGGAAAGGGAGAAAAACATTTCAATATGCGTTTGTTAACTTTATTCGGAGTGAATTTGCTTATGCATTATGCCAAGCTTACCAGTGGATCAACAGGAGAAAAAAGGTCCAAAACAAGAAAGTATTTGTAGAATGCAAGATGTTATTCAGAAATCTGTGAGACCCGACGTCCTTCTCCATCATGTTTACCACAGTCACAAAATTACAATGTAATGACCTGTACAGAGGGCACACCTCAACCAGCAGAATCCCACCATATACACACAACATAACAGCGGTGGTGAAAAGGATGTCCTATACCAACCGCGTATAGGTATATCCCAATGGGTAAGAATTGTGCACCACTATTGGCAGATCTATATTTGTTCTCGCATGTATACGCTTATATGCGTAAATAACGTCTGTACACAAAAGATAACCATTTGAACCGACGTCCCTTCTCGTTCATCAGACGATCTCCTTGCGTTGGATATTCCCTGAAAAAGAGACGGCGTGAACGATATATACATGTATCTCCTTCAATATTCCAGATGAAATATCATATTATGGACCTATACATTTACAGCAACGAAAAGAGCTTATTTTCAGGTCGACTCTAAGACAAGAGAGACGATTACAAATTTGACATTTTACCATCCATTTCATGATAATACTATCCCAGATGGTCCTCCATACAGTGCAAAATGTGAATCAATGCCACATAATATTATCCCAGAAGGTTGTC
>JAVTVY010026053.1:0-110770 GCA_036873755.1 Hanleya hanleyi | reverse complement strand
AATGCTTCTCCAGACATCTGGAAGCCAAGGGCTTCAAAGTCACTTGAGACTAAACAAGTGTTATTGGGATAACCATACCACTGTTCAAACAGGATCAGATTATTATTATCACCATTGGGGAGAGAAGAAGCACTGATGCTGTTTACTTTGTTGACACAAGCACTATAGTCTCCTTATGTTATTGCATTATGCAATAAGTCAACCACTTCAGATTAACCACTTTAATGCACAACATACATGTACAGGTATACACTATGTAGGCCTAGCTGATAGTGTAGGCCTGCAAGTGTAGGTCTTAAATCCTTGCAATTCTTCATATAGTATCACACCAGACTGATGGCAAATTGTTTTCTCTGACCACATTTTAGCATTTTTGTGTGTAAGCAGGGTCTGATTTAACCTAGACTTATTTATATTTAGCTGCAAAAAACCCCACTGCCACATATATTGCCAGTGCTAGCAGCACCAATGTCCTTTCAATCCATTTTTAAACTATAATGTTAATTAAATTATGAATTGTAAAAAAAATGCATTATGAAATATAAATGAAGCATTATGTTGATGGGTCACACAATCCATATGGGAGGTCAATTTTTTAAAATCCTTTGTCTGTCTAACAAGATCACAATAATAAACTTGTGCTGTATAAGTCTAATGTCTGCAGTGCTACCCAATGATGAACAAATATCACAAAGCTACACGATGAAGCAAAATCCCCAGATCTGGCCTGGAAATGTAGGTATTGGACTAAGTCCTGAGAATTTCACGTATTAAAAAAAATAGTCATCATATGGCTTACAAGGGATGTGAATTATAACATTGGGAATGTTATATTCATGTTAGGCAAATTAGAATTACTTTTTCCAGATTCAAAGAAGTAAATTTCCATTTTTGTGAAAAAATCTCATTTTGAGACGCAAAAACGTGCCTTCATGTTTTCGCCAACATCACCAGAATCTTGTCAGTCCTTTGCCTGTCTTGCAAGATCATTATACCCAAATTTCATGGAAATCAAACAAGTTGTTTAGAAGATATCATGTTATACATGTTTACCTGAATTCAAGTCTATATTGCCACCTAGTGATGACCAAATACCACGAAAAACAAGCAGGTGAAATCTAATGCCCTAGGGAGAAGGCACATAAGGGTTCAATGAAAAAAAAATTAATCATGATAATGGTTAAGAAGGTTTTGATGTTAAGTCAGATAATTGAGATATTTCATTTGAATGGCAATTTGGTTCCCACCGAAAGGGAATTATCATGTCAGCAATCCTATATTTATGCTTGGCAGCCTAGAATAGAACAGTTTTTAAATATTTCTTCAAGCGAATTGGTAAATTTTTATTTCACGAAAAACTTTTTTTTTGGAGATGCAAAAAACTTGCCTTAAAAATTATGCCAGCTACACCAAAACCTTTTCAGCACATTGCCTATCCTTCAAGACCATTGTAATAAAATTTCAAAGAAATCGGGCAAGCGGTTCAGACGAAATCGTCACAGAAAGGTTCACCTATGCTCTGACTACAACGCCACCTAGTGGTGAGCAGCGGCTATCAAAACACAACCAGACAAATTTCCCAGGCCTAAGGAGATAGTACACAAAGTCTGACCCGAAAATATTTAACGGTTTCAGAGATATTCACGTTTGAAGTCGCGGCGGCGGCAGCGGCGGCGGATCCGGCGGAGCCGTTTCTCATGAAAACATAAGAGCATCCACTTTGTGGAAATGCTCTAATTACCATAATTATGATAACCGACTACCAATTACCAAGATTAAGATAACAGACTACCAATTACTATGACTAGGATAACAGACTGCCAATGACCAGCACTAGGAAAACAGACTACCAATTACCAGGATTAGGATAATAGGTTACCAGGGTCAGGTTAACAGACTACCAGTTACCAGGATTAGAACAACAGACTACCAATTACCATTATTAGGATAACAGACTACCAGGATCAAATAACAGATTACCAATTACCGGGATCAGGATAACCGATTACCATGATTACGCTAAACCATATCAAGTCTCCAGTTGTTTTCATTTCTGATTGACTTTTGCAATTATTAATATTACATGTACCGCCAGAAAGGTGTCAACAGGCTACCACTTACCATGATTAGGATAACAGACTAGCAATTACCAGGATTAGGATAATGGACTATCAATTACCATAATTACGATAACAGACTACCAATTATCAGAATTAAGATAACAGACTACCAATTACCATAATTAGGATAACAGACTACCGGGATTAGGATAACAGATTACCTACAAGGATCAGGATAACAGACTACCGATCACCATGATTATGATAAACTACCAATTACCATAATTACGATAACAGACTACCAATTACCAGGATTAAGATAACAGACTACCAATTACCATAATTATGATAACAGACTACCAGGATTAGGATAACAGATTACCAATTACAAGGATCAGGATAATGGACTACCGATCATCATGATTACGATAAACTACCAATTACCAAGATTAGGATAACAGACTACCAATTACCAGGATTAGGAGAGCAGACTACCAATTACCAGGATTGGGATAAAGGCTAGCAAATACCATGATTTAGGATAACAGGTTACCAATTACCAGGATTAGAATAATAGGTTATGATTTACTATGATTAGGATAACGGATTATTAATTACCCAAATTACGATAACAGACTACCAATTACCATGATTAGGACAACAGTGAGTGAGTGAATAAGATTTAATGTCGCTTTCAACATTATTTCAGTTATATCGCGACGAAACAAACTAAGCACCACCCAGCCAAGTTGCGTTCCTTAAACAAGTAAAAAATGTGCTCACCTGTCACCTGAGACAAGTAATTTTATTTCTAACATTTCGACCCATGCACTGGTGCTCCAGTCAGTCGCCCTCTTAAGACAAGCTGTCTGAGGAGCCGAGGCCTATTCTTACCATGATCTGGGATGTGCACAATGATGTCCAATTACCAGGACTAGGATAACAGACTACCAATTACCATGACTAGGATAACAGACAACCAATTACCAGGATTAGGGTAACAGACTTCCAATCACCAGGATAATAAATTACTGCCTAATAATTCAATCACAGGAAGTCCATTTTTTCACCTCAAAATACTGGGGTGATGAAATTAATCAGAACAGGAAGTTGGTGAAAGATTACAGAACAGCAACTTCTATGTGGTTCCTCAGGAGCTGTTTAAATTAATAAGAGAGAGAGTGATCAACATTTGATGCAGAATTTGAGGGTGATTGAACGTTAATGTGTTAGTGATTGGATTATTAGAGTATTTACCAGGAGGGTTTTTAAGTAATTAACATGATTCCGAGGAAATGATAGATATATTACAATGAGTATGAGAGAGAGAGAGCATTAAGGTTTAACCTCGTGTTCAGCAATATTTCAGCGATATAGCGACGATACAATGTGTATGTTGAATCAACATAGCAGATTTGATAAATATCATCAATTACTGTGGAAGCTGAATACACAATACATTCAGACCAAATTTTATGAACTGATTTTTACTCGTCTCATATTAAAGCTGAATTCATCCACATTTCGCCAGTACTCGCACCAAAAGGAGTCAATATCTACCTTGCATGTATTCATAATGTGTACTGACTGTTGGTACCATTGTAGATCCAGTCAAACAGCTGGCCTAGCATTAGTATTGACCGGCAGATTATTCAGTCAAATAACTCGGCACTGAAGAAATGGAGGATATAAATTGAATAAACCATGGTTTGGGGATGAATGTAAAGAGAAAAGGTGGCAGTTTAATTCAGGTACTGGGAGAACTAATAAACATAAATCTGAGCAGACCAAAACATCTATGGGAAATGTCAGTAGAACTACAAAATATGCCGGAATAAACATTTTAATTGATATACCGGTAAAGGTTGAATGTGTTGAAAAAATGAGGAATCTGAATAAAAATGATCCGATATCCTATTGGCAGCTTCTCAATATAAAACGTGATAAACGTTCATGCGCTACTGAAATTGACCTAGAATCTTTTACTGAATATTTCAAGAAATTAAACAAATGTAATGTGACTAATGCTGGAAATCATCTGTTGATCGACCAAATGCAACTAGAGCATAGTCTGAGGGATGCACACATTTGATCAAAATGATCAGTAAGGCATAGATACATGGTGGTGGTTAACGTTTCACGAGTAAGTTGAATGGGATTGTGGCAGTGGAAGTGATCAGTAAGCATGCTTACAAGATACCCCCCGGATGCACATTTGATAGAAATTGACGAGTATTTGTAGTCGAATATAAGTATTCATGTTATAGTAGTTTACGGGTAAGTTCATTTAGAATGCGTTGGGTGGCGGCACGGTATGTAACTAGTTGACAATGAGACCTCGCTCGGTCGCGACTGCGGTTAAAGGATTGTCTATGCATGTGTCGTGACGATACTCAGACAAGTTTAATGGATTGTTCTGAAAATTGATGTTAATAATGATTGTTGAGAATGGGGTTTGCAGGCATATAGTGTTTTACCTAACTGTTGTTACCACTAGAACAGTACTCCCTGTACCGTGTAGACTTCAAATGGGCCGTTGCAACAGATAGGCCAATTACTGTCATCTGGATAACCACATTGAAGAGAAAAGGGAAGTAAATGGGAAGTGAAATATTAAACTTACTACCTGTGGACGCATATGCGCCATCCCGAGCTAGGTCTCATGGTATGGCAGCTACATACAAAATTTGAGAAGAATCTAATCAGCGGTTGTTAGAGTTATGCTCCAGAAATGGAATGTTATGGACCAACTGAGAAAATTGTGCCCATCGGTGGCACCACCTGTAGACGCACATGCGCCAAATGCAATCCCAAGTGAGGTCTCATGGTAAGGTAGCTACATACAAAATTTGAGAAGAATCCAATCAGCTGTTGTCAAGTTATGCTCCGGAAACAAAATGTTACGGACCGACAAAAGAAAGTTTTGATCCTGGGTGGCGCCACCTGTAGATGCACATGTGCCAAATGCAATCCCAAGTGAGGTCTCATGGTATGGTAGCTGCATACCAAATTTGAGAGGAATCCAAGTAGCGGTTGTCAAGCTATGCTCCGGAAACGAAATGTTACGGACCGACAAGAGAAAGTTTTGATCCTGGGTGGCGCCACCTGTAGATGCACATGCGCCAAATGCAATCCCAAGCGAGGTCTCATGGTAATTTAAGGTAGCGACATACAAAATTTGAGAAGAATCCAATTAGCTGTTGTCAAGCTATGCTCCGGAAACGAAATGTTACGGACCGACAAGAGAAAGTTTTGATCCTGGGTGGCGCCACCTGTAGATGCACATGCGCCAAATGCAATCCCAAGCGAGGTCTCATGGTAATTTAAGGTAGCGACATACAAAATTTGAGAAGAATCCAATTAGCTGTTGTCAAGCTATGCTCCGGAAACGAAATGTTACGGACCGACAAGAGAAATTTTTGACCCTAGGTGACACCACCTGTAGACGCACATGCGCCAAACGCAATCCCAAGCGAAGTCTCGTGGTAAGGTAGCTACATACAAAATTTGAGAAGAATCTAATTAGCTGTTGTCAAGTTATGCTCCGGAAACAAAATGTTACGGACCGACATATGAGAAACTTTTGACCCTGGATGGCGCCACCTGTAGACGCACATGCGCCAAACGCAATCCCAAGCGAGGTCTCATGGTATGGTAGCTGCACACCAAATTTGAGAGGAATCGAAGTAGCGGTTGTCAAGTTATGCTCTGGAAACGAAATGTTACGGACCGACAAGAGAAAGTTTTGACCCTAGGTGGCACCACCTGTAGACGCACATGCGCCAAACGCAATCCCAAGCGAGGTTGCATGGAATGGTAGCTGCATACCAAATTTGAGAGAAATCCAAGTAGCGGTTGTCAAGTTATGCTCCGGAAACGAAATGTTACGGACGGACAGACATACGGACGGACGTACGGACAAGCTGAAACCAGTATACGCCCAAGATAAATGATTTAAAGAAAAAGAAAACCTCCGGGATGGACAAAATTTGCAATGAATACATAAAAAATACTACTGATATTATGTTACCAGTTTATGTTAAATTATTTAATATTATTCTGAACTCTGGTTTTATCCCCGAATCTTGGCTGACTGGTATGATAAACAGATGACCCAGATAACTAGAGCTATCACTTTAATAAGTTGTGTAGGGAAAACCTTCACTGCCATTATAAACAAAGGAATTATGCGAACTCTATCAGTCTTCTATCAGAAGCACAAACTGGATCCAGAAACAATTATTCTATAATATTTTTGCTTTACATACTTTAATTAAAATTTTTATCTTGTCTGGGAAGAAACTGTATTGCGCTTTCATAGATGTTAGGAAGGCCTTTGATACAGTTTGGAGAGAAGGCTTGTGGTATAAACTACTAAAAAGTGGAATAAATGATAAATGTTTTATGGTTATTCAGAACATGTATAATTCTATAAAATCCTGTTTTATGTACATCTGGTGGAAAAATTGGAGACTTTTTATAATAGGGAGATAATCTATCCCCTTTGTCATTTTCTATATTCTTGAATGACTTAGAATCTGCTTTCTTGGAAAGTGAAGGTATAGTTGGATTACGAAGTATTACAGATTCTGCCACTGATCAAGTTTATGTTTTTATAAAGTTGTTCACCATACTCCATGCAGATGATACAGTCCTATTAGCAGAGTCTGCAAAAAGCCTACAAGATTCACTAAATGTGTTCGCTCTTTACTGTAAGAGATGGAAATCGGAGGTTAACATAAAAAATACAAAATGTATTATTTTCACAAAACGAATATCTAGAAATGTACCATTTACCTTTGATAATGAGAATTTAGAAGTAGTTCATGAGTATTCGTATTTGGGAATAAAAAATGTTTGCAAGGTCAACTTTAATAGGGCACGTAAGTGTATAGCTAACCAAGCCTCTAAGGCAGTCTTTTCTGTGATGAGGAAAATCCAAAACATGTATCTACCAGCTGACTGTCCGCTATTAGTCTGTTTAAATCTACAATAGAGCTGATGCTCTTGTATGGCAGTGAAGTGTGAGGCTTTGGGAACATAGATGTCCTAGAATGAATACAATTTAAAATTCTTGAAAAAATAGACTTGGTCTTAGGAAGTCAACCCTGAATTATATGGTCTATGGAGAGTCAGGAATATTTCCTCTGGCTATTACAGCCAAAGTCTGGATGGTTTCTTATTGGTTAAAGTTGTTGAAGAATATTGGTAAAATCGTTTGTATTTTGTATAAGCTGCTCTTTGTAACACGACCTGAATCACCATAATCCATTGGAATCACTGATGATTTTCCAATAATAGAGAAGAAAAACTCCGAGTAGGGATGAATCACCATGGTTGTTAACAATTAAAACTATATTGGAAACCACTGGATTTAACGATGTATGGCTAGCCCAAGATGGAATTAAAAGAAAATATTTCGTTAAAATTTTAGAATGAAGATTTAAAGATCAGTTCATTCAATCTTGGCAAGGTACTGTGCAACATCATCAAGGGGACATATATATTTAGTATTTAAAGATCTACCAGGCTTTGAAGAGTACTTGAACATTTTACCAGAAAAGAAGAGAAAAAACATGTCAAAATTTCGAAAAGCTAATCACAGACTACCAAAAGAAACAGGTCGTTGGCAAAATATTTCGGTAAACGAAAGGTTTTGCCAAATTTGTAATTCCAAATCAATTGGAGATGAGTTACATTTTCTGTTTGATTGTTCAGCTCTACAGAATCTGAGGCAAAAATATTTACCAGAGTGTGTTACAAATCATAATTACGTGTCGGGGGCTTTCATGTTAAGGAAATTATTACAGAATAACAGCAAAGATATTTTGATGAAATTGTCAATATTTATTAAAATAGCATCACAAGTTTAAGGTTAACATTAATAATGTTATAATGCATGTGACTGTTTTATTATCCACCCTCTTCAAACAGAATCAAATACTGTACCACCTTGTGTTTTTTTTCGAGTGAATAAACTATGTCTATGTCTATGAAATAGGCTCAGGAACTGTAAGAGCAGCCCAACAGGTTGAAGTAATTCAATTCATGCCTAAATTACTAAAAAAATAAAAAAAATGATAAAAAAATTAATCCATCAAATTAATTAAAGCCTACTTTTCAAAATTTGATTTACATTATCTGGGTAAAAAATTTCAGAATTTGAGCTTCAGCTTATTATTACTCTGCAAGTGCAAGCATTTGTTAGTTAAGAAGGAAATATCGGTGTCCGCGTTTAGTATATGTACTTGATTTGATATGTATGATTAGGTATTATGTGACTATCAATACCTTCACCATACTGGAATCTTTTATCCAAAACTAGGGAAGGAGCTCATTTGAGTTTTATTAAAAATTTGCCTATCACTGATAGACTGGTACATGTAGTTTCCAGAAGACTACCAGTCTAATAAGTGGATAGTTTCAGTTTAAAGGGTTTTTCTCTCTCTGATTTGGGTACACCCTCAGTCTATTTGGCATGACAAATTTACTTCAGAGTGAGATCTGAACCCAAAGTAGAGAAACTATTGAAAATTCTAGAATTCAGGCTGGCTTTCACTCAAATATGGCACTTTTACAATTGATGAGGACATTGATTTTTCAATGTTAATTTTAACTACCTTATGCTCTCTGTTTTAGGTGCCTCTCTTGGTACAACATATGTCACTGTTGCGACTAACATGGTGAAAACTAGACAATTACATAGTCTGCTATGACCACAAGGATAGCTTGTTTTAGTCCCAGAGTCTTAAGGCTATGCAGCCCCCCCCGCCCCGCCCCTGGGGCAGTTATTTACACCCCTTTATAATTTGTCTTCTGTAGCAATGAATATTCAACATAATAATAATGTATATATTTTATGAAAGCGTATGTTCTGAGGAATTCACTTATATATTTTACATAACTTTTGCTCATAACATGTAGAAAATATTCAAAATTAAAAAAATTGAAATGAAAACAATATAACCTCCATTTTTCAATTGAAACTTCATGAAAACTGTTCAACATATTTCACATTTGATGGTATACCTTGATCAAAGACAACTAGAACTAGTGAATGGCTATTGTTTTCATTTCAATTTTAGTAAATTTTGAATATTTTCTACATGGTATGAGCAAAAGTTATGTAACTTATATAAGCAGGGTTAGATCCAAAATTTGAAGTAGTGTCCTTACTTGAAAAAACTAGAGCATAGTCTGAGGGATGCACACATTTGATCAAAATGATCAGTAAGGCTGCTTACAAGATACCCCCCGTAAGGGCATAGATGGGGGTGGTTAACGTTTCACGAGTAAGCTGAATGGGATTGTGGCAGTGGAAATCATCAGTAAGCATGCTTACAAGATACCCCCCGGATGCACATTTGATAGGAATTGACGAGTATTTGTAGAGGAATATAAGTATACATGTTATGAGTGGCGGCACAGTATGTAACTAGTTGACAATGAGACCTCGCTCGGTTGGAGTGCGGTTAACGGATTGTCTATGCATGTGT
The DNA here is from genome assembly GCA_036873755.1 of Hanleya hanleyi. Classification (NCBI taxonomy): domain Eukaryota; kingdom Metazoa; phylum Mollusca; class Polyplacophora; order Lepidopleurida; family Hanleyidae; genus Hanleya; species Hanleya hanleyi. The sequence continues at coordinate 101,214 of JAVTVY010026053.1, read as the reverse complement.
CGTGACGATACTCAGATGAGTTTAATGGATTGTTCAGAAAATTGATGTTAATAATGATTGTTGAGAATGGGGTTATGCAGGCATATTGTGTTTTACCTAACTGTTGTTACCACTAGAACCATGTAGACTTGAAATGGGCTGTTGCAACAGATAGGCGAATTACTGTCATCTGGATAACCATATTGAAGAGGAAAAGGAAGTAAATGGGAAGTGAAATATTAAACTTACTACCTGTAGACGCATATGCAACATCCTGAGCTAGGTCTCATGGTATGGCAGCTACATACAAAATTTGAGAAGAATCTAATCAGCCGTTGTCAAGTTATGCTCCAGAAATGGAATGTTACGGACCAACTGAGAAAATTCTGCCCATAGGTGGCGCCACCTGTAGACGCACATGCGCCAAACGCAATCCCAAGCAAGGTCTCATGGTAAGGTAGCTACATACCAAATCTGAGAGGAATCCAATTAGCTGTTGTCAAGTTATGCTCCGGAAACGAAATGTTACGGACCGACAAGAAAAAGTTTTGACCCTAGGTGGCGCCACCTGTAGATGCACATGCGCGCCACCTGTAGATGCACATGCGCCAAACGCAATCCCAAGCGAGGTCTCATGGTAAGGTAGCTACATACCAAATTTGAGAGGAATCCAAGTAGCGGTTGTCAAGTTATGCTCCGGAAACGAAATGTTACGAACTGACTTGAGAAACTTTTGACCCTAGGTGGCGCCACCTGTAGACGCACATGCGCCAAACGCAATCCCAAGCGAGGTCTCATGGTATGGCAGCTGCATACCAAATTTGAAAGGAATCCAAGTAGCGGTTGTCAAGTTATGCTCCGGAAACGAAATGTTACGGACTGACATGAGAAACTTTTGACCATAGGTGGCGCCACCTGTAGACGCACATGCGCCAAACGCAATCCCAAGCGAGGTCTCATGGTAAGGTAGCTACATACCAAATTTGAGAGGAATCCAAGTAGCGGTTGTCAAGTTATGCTCCGGAAACGAAATGTTACGGAATGACCCTAGGTGGCGCCACCTGTAGACGCACATGCGCCAAACGCAATCCCAAGCAAGGTCTCATGGTATGGTAGCTGCATACCAAATTTGAGAGGAATCCAACTGGCGGTTGTCAAGTTATGCTCCGGAAACGAAATGTTACGGACGGACGTACGGACATCCGGACGGACGGACGGACAAGCTGAAACCAGTATACGCCCCCTACAATACGTGTCGGGGGGTATAAAAACAGACAGACATGTATTAAGGGGCATAACTCCTGAAAAACACATCCAATGGCACCGACTTTCAATAGGCTTCTGGTACTGGTTGTATTAAACAACTGTATGAAGTTTCATTGTTGTGAGTGAAGGACTTTTTGAGATAATGTGTTTACAAGGATATGGACCAACAGACATGTATAAAGGGGCACAACTCCTGAAAAACACATCCGAATTACACCGACTTTGAATAGGCTTCTGGTACTAGCTGCATTAATCAACTGTATGAAGTTTCATTGTTGTGAGTGAAGGACTTTTTGAGATAATGTCTTTAAAAGGATAAAAACAGCCAGACATGTATAAAGGGGCATAACTCCTGAAAAACACATCCAATGGCACCGACTTTCAATAGGCTTCTGGTACTGGCTGTATTAAACAACTGTATGAAGTTTCATTGTTGTAAGTGAAGGACTTTTTGAGATAATGTGTTTACAATGATATGATGGACAGACGGACGGACGGACGGACAGACGACGGAGGCAACGACAATACCGCTCGGGCAGAATCTGCCCGAGGGGTAAAAAATCATGATATTTTTAAAAACATATTCATTTTTATACGCCCGCCCAAAAGGCGGTCGTATTATGGGATGGCGGTTTCCGTCCGTCTGTCCGTCTGTCCGTCTGTCCGGTTCTCGTGTCCGGTCTATATCTGGGACAGTTTCCTATCCACAGCTCCAATTTTTGGTGAGTGGATACCCTACGGGGAGACAATGTGTCGCGTACCAAAATGAAGGTCGAGGTCACAGGTCAAAGGTCACTGGCCTAAAAAACAGGAAATCACTGAAGTGTTCGTGTCCGGTCTATATCTGTGAACGTTTCTATCCACAGTTGCAATTTTTTGAGAGTGGATACGCCAGGTGGAGACGATGTGTCGCGTACCAAAATTGAGGTCGAGGTCAGAGGTCAAAGGTCACTGTTGCCAAAAATCAGGAAATCATTGATCGTTGACAGTTTTCTATCTAAAGTTCTAATTTTTGGTGAGTGGATGCCCTAGGGGGGGAACGATGTGTTGCATATTAAATGTAGGTCAAGGTCAGAGGTCAAAGGTCAGTGTGATTAAAAAATCAGGAAATCGTTAAAAATTTCTAATTTTTTGTGAGTGGGTTCAATAGGCGGAAATGAAGTGATGCGTACCAAAAATTAGGTCAAGGTCAAAGGTCACCGATCCCAAAATTAGGAAATTATTAAAAATATTTTTTTTTGTGTCAGTAGATACATTAAGGGGACACGATGAGTCACATACACCAAAATGTAGGTCAAGGTCAAAGGTCAAGGTCACTGTGACCCCAAAATCGTGAAATTGTTAAAAATCATGAATTTTTGTGTCCATTGAGAAATTGAGGGGAGACGGTTTGTCATGTACCAAAATTTAGGTCACGGTCAAAGGTCAAGGCCACTGTGACCCCAATATCAGGAAATCATTAAAAATCATGATTTTTTGTGTGCATTGTTAGATTGAGGGAAGACAATGTGTTGTGTATCAAAATTGAGGTCAAGGTCACTGTGACCCCAAAATCAGAAATCATTAAAAGTCACATTGACATATGCCTGTCGAAGACGAGGTCGTGTAATGCGATGTTGCGTTCTGTCCATTCATCCATTAAAATTTGTTGTCCATGCGATAGCTCTAGTTTCAAGGTATGGATTGGTACCAAACTTTGAGTATACCTTACTCGCATGGCAAAGTGGAGCCATACATATGAGGTCAAAGGTCTAGGTCGCAAAAATGAATCAAGCTTAGCTGACTAAATGTGTTGGAATATTGTTGGAATATTCAAGTCTTTCCCCTGCATTTATATGATATTGTCCTGTTGAGTTGTCTCCCATGTTTGAAACGCTTCATTTAGTTAAACTGTTGTGAAATAAAAAACATACATTTACAAATTTAACGGGGAGAGGAGTCCTTTATGAACTTCACACCTGTTTATTAACTCAAGGACAAAGGTTTACTTTATCTCTTTCTTCTTCCTTCATGAAAAATTCTCTCATCTGAAAGGAATTCATTTGCAGGAAAACTACTATTTTCTTGTGTTTGACTATTGTCGATTTCAGTGTGGGATATGTGAGCTCTAAGCTATTGCTTCAAGGTCAAACAGTTACCAAGAGTTGAGCTCATTTTAGTTTATCATTCAATATAAGATGTGATATATGTTACATTCTTATAAGCAAAAAATTGTAGACCTTTCTCTGGATTGCTAGATCAATTGGAATCAAGGCTATCAAACAATCTTGAAATTTGAACCAATGTAATTCCAGATATACGGGCGTATATTGAAGCCCCTTGGGCTCTTGTTGATTTTGTACCTGTGTCCATTTTACGGACGCTGTGAGACCCTAGATCTAACCCTGATAAGTGAATTACTCAGAACATACGCTTTCATAAAATATATACATTATTATTGTTATGTTGAATATTTATTGATACAGAAGACAAATTATCAAGGGGTGTACAAAACTGCCTCAGGGGGGGCTACATACTCTTAATCCCTTAAACATGAACTTGATCTGCAATATGACCCCTGAGCTCCTGCCTAAGTCTGGGTCTCTAGTTCTTGCTAAAGACTTGAGCCAAGAATGGCTATGATGGATGAATGATCTTCGATGATTTGAGACAGCAAGACAATCTTTATTTAATGTTGTTTATTTTACAGAAAACATTAGAATGAAGTGAATGAGTTGCATGTATCATTTAGAGAGCATTAAGAGTATGTAATAGTAAATTGCATTTACAGCCATTGTTGTCATAGAAAACATGAGATTGATCTAATCAAAACCCCTCGGCTTTCCCCAAGTGATTGTGACCCATGTGTAGTGTGAATTGGGAAAGAGATAGTTCCAGGTGGGATGATCAAGATTTACCGGTAGTACATTCAGGCATATAGGACAGAAATAGACATGTGGCTGTCGCCATCGGCACCCCTCGGGCCGGGCCCAGAGCAATTGTGGAAATAATGTTTCTGACCCCCCCAACTCAAATATTTGGGGTGGACATAATTTTACCTGTATGATATAGATCATAGACAGACAAAACAATATAGCAATAGAGCAGTGAGTACCTATAGTAGATGTAGTCGAACGATTACTGTCTATTCACAGCAATCCACACAGGTTTGAGTAACTCCTGAAAAACACATCCCATGGCACCGACTTTCAATAGGCTTCTGGTACTGGCTGTATTAAACAACTGTATGAAGTTTCATTGTTGTGAGTGAAGGACTTTTTGAGATAATGTGTTTACAAGGATATGGACCAACAGACATGTATAAGGGGCAGAACTCCTGAAAAACACATCCGATTACACCGACTTTCAATAGGCTTCTGGTACTGGCTGTATTAAACAACTGTATGAAGTTTCATTGTTGTCAGTGAAGGACTTTTTGAGATAATGTGTTTACAAGGATATGGACCAACAGACATGTATAAAGAGGCATAACTCCTGAAAAACACATCCGATTACACCGACTTTGAATAGGCTTCTGGTACTAGCTGCATTAAACAACTGTATGAAGTTTCATTGTTGTGAGTGAAGGACTTTTTGAGATAATGTGTTTACAAGGATAAAAACAGCCAGACATGTATAAAGGGGCATAACTCCTGAAAAACACATCCAATGGCACCGACTTTCAATAGGCTTCTGGTACTGGCTGTATTAAACAACTGTATGAAGTTTCATTGTTGTAAGTGAAGGACTTTTTGAGATGTGTTTACAATGATATGATGGACAGACGGACAGACGGACGCACGTCCGGACGGACGGACGGACAGACGGATGGACAGACGACGGAGGCAAAGACAATACCGCTCGGGCAGAATCTGCCCGAGGGGTAACAATTATATATCTGTAAAGGGGCATAACTCTGTAAAAATATGGGTCGAGGGGAGCCACTTTCGATAAGTGTCTGACTTAGCATGCACTCTGTAAAATAAGAACCGAGACGAATAAGCTGTACCGAACATGGATCTGCAGATTTAACTTGTACATTCAGCTACAGATAACAAAATTGGGGATTATTACATCCGAAAGGGGCATAACTCCATAAGCCGAGGCGAGTTATCCTTTGTTGGCTTGCAGAATACAACAATATAATAAGTTTCCAAAATATAGTAGCTGTACCGAACACAGTTCTGCAGATATAGTTGGTTACATTCAGGCCTATAGGACAGAAATAGAAATTAATATATCTGTAAAGGGGCATAACTCTGTAAAATATGGGCCGAGGGAAGCCACTTTCAATAGGCATCTGACTTAGCACTAGATAAATAAGTGTTGAAAATTTGGTGGTTGTATCTCAAGCGGTTTTGCCTAAAATGTGTTAACGGACGGACGGACGTACATGGCAACGACAATACCCCGAGGCCAAAATGGCCGAGGGGTAAAAACGAAGTAAATATTTATTGCTACAGAAGACTGGGGGGACATCGTTTAAGATCGGTAGCCAAGAGTCTATGCTCCCCTATCTTGACCAGTTGTGTTCTATCTTTAAGATAGTCAGCCATAAGTTCTAAAGCATTCTTATCAAGACAATACATCTTTAATTTGGCGAGCATCAGATTGTGTGGGAGCAAATCAAAGGCACGAGTGAGTGAGTGAAGTGAATAGAATATAACGTCGCTTTCAACAATATTTCAGCTATATCACGACGAACCAACTAAGCACCACCCAGCCCAGTTGTGTTCCTGCTACATTGTACTTCAAAGAAGAAATCTTTGAAGCAGCATGGAACCAGACACCCTCCATCCACCCTGTAAACACGGAGGACAGCGCACAAGACACAGACAGGACGCTTACATGGTGCAATAAAGACAGGTGATATTACAGTGCTAGACATCACATTATCAAGTTCATGTTGCTTCTCAGCAAAATGCAATGAAGCAACAGGAACCTGAACCCACCCAACCACCCGCGTCGAAGGCACGAAAGAGGTTCATAAGGACAGCATTAACATATTTTTTGCTATCAAGGGACCATCTCCAATAAGACCAGAAATTCTTTAGGAAGAGTTTATTGGAGCCTTGCACAATACAAACTATTCAATCAGATTCTGTTATTGGCCACTTCCTGACAGAACTAGCACTTCCTGACAGAACTAGCACTTCCTGACAGAACTAGCACTTCCTGACAGAACTAGCACTTCCAGGTTTTACTTCTGGTCATATTGCCTCCCATTGAGCCTGTCTGACAGGTAGGTAAAACACTGACCAGACAAACAAAGTATACAAATGAAGGAACAAACAAAGATGCATGTAATTGTAGTAATATACCATTAAAATTCTGAGGAACCACCAAATATATCTTTATATACATATATATATAACAGAACCAATAAGATCACTTGTTTCAAGCAACCATGGCATGTTATTATTTGACAACATCCAAAGTGACTGAGTTCCTAGCCAATATGTTACATCTGTGCAGGGCACAGCATTTTGTCAACTGACAAAGCTTCATAGGACATATCTATCCATGATTCTCATTTGCAGATATGTATAAACTGAAAGTGAGCTAAATGCAGTCTGGACAAAATATGTCAAGGTCAGCCATCTTCAGCACACCTCTGGACCATTGCCATTTGTATACATAGTATTAATTTGGAAATATTTCTTCATGTTATATCATAATAAACAGCATATGGTCTTGATAAAATTAGTCAAGGTCAGTCAACTGGGATAAGCTTTTAGTCAATCACCAGTTGTATATGTAATATCAATTTGGAGACCCTACCTCTAATCCTTCAAACAATACAGCAAATACTAGAATTTGACTACGATAAAATAGGTCAAGGTCGGTCATTTTCAGTAGGCTTCTGACATTTCACCAGATACATAAGTGGTATGAATTTACAATGCCTGGCTATAATCCTTCTTGAGATATCATATCCACAAGAAAGATGGACAGACGACACCGATGATGACAATATGCTTCGGACAAAATTTACTCGAAGGGGTAAAAATATAAAACTGTTCTTTTGGCCAAAATGTAAGCACAAAACTATATATAAGCATCCATCAAAATTTTGCCACTTACTGTTAGTTTTTATGGGAGACCCTGTAGAATATATTGGGTTCACATCACTTATTTTGACACAAGGCTATTATTCTATGGATAACAACTTCTTTATTTCCGTGGAGCTGACGTTTCGTTGAAGATGCTCCAACTTTTTCAAAGCTAATAAAAAAGTTGAAATTCATCAGCTCCACAGAAATAAAGAAGTTGTTACATGTATCCATAGAATAGCCTTGTGTTATATACGCCAACTTCTAAATGCCTATCAAAGAAATATGAACCATTTAAAAACAATGTTGGTATTTATTATCAAATCAAACTTGCTATCAATGTATGCCATATTCCTCCTATTTGGAGGTCTCTTGCAAAGAAATTATCTCCCTTGATCGTCCGCTAGGTGGCGTGATCTCCGCGCATGCCCTTCCTCTTTTTCCCATGCTGTGCAAGACGTGTTTTGAGTCAAGGCCGCAGCAAAGTGGGGAGGATGGGTTGGGCAAATCAAGATTGATAGCAGGTTTGATTTGATAATAAATACCAACATTGTTTTTAAATGTTTCATATTTATTGCTCAAATCTTCACCTGCTATCAATGTATGCCAGACTCCCAACAGAGGAGGTTGGGTAGCCGGTCTTGAAGTCTTGTCTTGGGTTGCGTGGAGCACGCCTTGCTCTGATTTTTATACGCCCGCCAAAAGGCGGACGTATTATGTGATGGCGGTTTCCGTCCGTGTGTCCGTCTGTCCGCCCGTCTTGTCCGGTCTATATCTGGAACAGTTTTCTATTTACAGTTCTAATTTTTGGTGAGTGGATACCCTATGGGGAGACGATGTGTCGCGTACCAAAATGAAGGTCAACGTCAGAGGTCAAAGGTCACTGGCCTAAAAAACGGGAAATCACTGAAGTGTTCGTGTCCGGTCTATATCTGTGAACGTTTTCTATCCACAGTTGCAATTTTTTGTGAATGGATACGCTAGGTGGAGACGATGTGTCGCGTACCGAAATTGAGGTCGCGGCCAGAGGTCAAAGGTCACTGTTGCCTAAAATCAGGAAATCATGAATCATTGACAGTTTTCTATCTATAGTTCTAATTTTTGAGGAGTGGATGCCCTAGGGGAAAAAGATATGTTGCATACCAAATGTAGGTCGAGGTCAGAGGTCAAAGGTCAGTGTGACCGAAAAATCAGGAATTCATTCCAAATTTCTAATTTTTTATGAGTGGATTCATTAGGGGGAAATGAAGTGTCGCATAACAAAATATAGGTCAAGGTCGAAGGTCAAAGGTCACTGTATCCCCAAAATCAGGAAATTATTAAAAATAACATTTCTTTGTGTCAGTAGATACATTAGGGGGACATGATGTGTCACATATCAAATTGTAGGTCAAGGCCAAAGGTCAAGGTCACTGTGACCCCAAAATCATGAAATTGTTAAAAATCATGATTTTTTTAGTCCATTGAGAAATTATGGGTAGCCGTTTTGTCATGTACCAAAATTTAGACCCGGGTCAGTAGTCAAGATCACTGTGACCCCAGAATCAAGGTCAAAACTCAGTGCGACCTAAAAATCAGGAAAGCATTAAAAATTACCAATTCTTTGTGAGTGAATTCAACAGGGGGAAATGAAGTGTCGCATACCAAAAATTAGATCAAGGTCAAAGGTCACTGACCCCCAAATCAGAAAATTTTAAAAACAACATTTCTTTTGTGTCAGTAGATACATTTGGGGGACACGATGTGTCGCATACCAAAATGTAGGTCAAGGTCAAAGGTCAAGGTCACTGACCCCAAAATCTTGAAATTGTTAAAAATCATGGTTTTTTGTGTCCATTGAGAAATTACGGGGAGACAGTTTATCATGTACCAAAATTTAGGTCAAGGTCAATGTCACTGTGACTCCAGAATCAAGAAATCTTTGAAAATTACTTTTTTGTGTCTGGATACATTAGGAGGACATGATGTGTCACGTATCAAAATGTAGGTCAAGGCCGAAAGTCAAGGTCACTGTGACCCCCAAAATCATGAAATTCATAAAAATCAAGATTTTTTTTGTGTCCATTGATACATTGAGAAAAGACAATGTGTCATGTACCAATATTTAGGTCAAGGTCAAAGGTCAAGGTCACTGTGACTCCAAAATCAGGAAATCATTAAAAGTCACATTTTCCTATGCCTGTCGAAGATGAGGTCATGTAATGCAATGTTGATGTTGGCTGCGTTCTGTCCATTCATCCATTAACATTTGTTGTCCGTGCGATAACTCTAGTTTCAAGGTATGGATTGGTACCAAACTTTGAGTATACCTTACTCGCATGGCAAAGAGGAGCCATACATCAATTTGTCAAAGGTCAAGGTCACAGTCCCCAAAAACTGAATCAAGTTTAGCTGACTATATGTGTTAGGTTGGAATATTCAGAGTTCTCTTCCCTACATATATATGGCATTTGTCTTGTGGAGTTTGAAACAGCTACATTTAGTTAAACTGTTGTGAAATAAAAACCATACATTTACTAATTAATGGGGAGAGGGGTCCTTTATGAACTTCACACCTGTTTATTAACTCAAGAACAAAGGTTTACTTCATCAGTTTCTTCTTCCTTCATTAAAAATTTTCTCGTTTGAAAGAAATCCATTTGCAGGAAAACTACTATTTTCTTGTGGTTGACTATTGTCGATTTCAGTGTGGGATATGTGAGCTCTCGGCTCTTGCTCCAAGGTCAACTAGTTACATGTACCAAGAGTTAAGCTCATTTTAGTGTATCATTCAATATAAGCTGTGATATATGTTATCAATCTTAATAAATTAATATTCTATCAATGCTCCCCAATCGTATATGTCGCTATGTAGGATCTTACTGATTTCAATTGAATTTTGTGTTCGGAGCGCCCAGCTCATGAATATTTAATAATCTTATGACATCACGACCGCATTTTAACTACTTTACTTGAGTCGGGCAGGGGGATAGGTTCATGGACTCTGCGTTAACTCAAGGACGAGTCCATAATTCTACCCCGCATTATGGCGCCAACCTGGCGGGAGGGCGGCAACATCAGAAGATTCCCCCACAGCTTGGCGTGTGCTTCGGCTGAGCCAACCAGAAAGCACTTGTCATTATGTTCCCTTCAAAGCACTATGAAAACCTCTCGGGATTGGTCAACACGCGCGTTACTGCAAGCCGGTTAGATCCTGCAAGCGACATATCCAAATGGGGAAGCAGTTAGGATTTAATTTCAATTAGATTGATATGTTATATTCTCAGAAGCACAAAATTGTAGACCTTTCTCTGGATTGCTAGCTAGCAACTGGAATCAAGGCTATTAAACAAACTTGAAATTTAGACCAATGTAATTCAAGATATACGGGCGTATATTGAAGCCCCTTGGGCTCTTGTTAAATCTGGTATGCCTAGTAATATCCTGATAATTCCCATGTCGTATAGAGGCGTAGGGAGCTCAAGGAATTACAAGTAATACGGCGAGAGGTGGATATTGCACCGACCATTTGCTCGTTTACTTATTGCCAGATAATCAGATGCCATCGGATGCCTTGAAGTCCCCTCGTCTCAGCATGGTCTGCTTCTACATGCTTACTGAATTGTCGGGATCTTGCTTGAGCGTCGCCCCCCCCCCCCTCTCTTCTTTGATAGAAGTAGTGGACTATGCGCTGGGCTGTAGCTGTAGGTCCAGCGTAGTCATCCTATCTGTCTGTAGATAGAGGCCAGCAGAAGTTGAATTCATCGTCCAAGCGCAGGCGTCGACAATACCGTTCAACGATAAGTTTTCCCCAAAGTGGCCCGGACGTCGCACTGGCTCTAGTCTAGTCTTGTGAGACGATGTCCTTGATAAAGGAGGAGGAGCGTCGATGGACGTCTGGAGCCTCTTGTTGGGTCTGTAAAAAGTGCCACAGGGCTCTGACTGGATATAAAACGCTTGCTTGAGCGGCGCCCCCCTCCCTTTTCTTTGATAGGAATAGTGGACTATGCGCTGGGCTGTAGCTGTAGGTCCAGCGTAGTCATCCTATCTGTCTGCTGTACATAGAAGTCAACAGAACTTGCTGTAGTCCTGTGAGACGATGTCTTTGACAACGGGGGAGAGGTGTGGATGGCGCGTTGGTAAACCCAGTCGGTAGTCTTCTTCAACCAAACGGTGATCTTGACCTAGTTATGTCAGCCGATGCATCTGGTTGGAAGTGATGAGAGAAGACGACGTCTGGAGCATCTTGTCAGATCTGTTCTCTGTAAATAGTGCCGCAGGGCTCAGACTGGATATAGAAGCCTATCTTTCTCCAGCAGGCCGACGAAGTCTGTCAGTGCTGGAATCTGGTACAGTCTCTGGACACCTGGTCCCTGACGTGTGGATTCGTTCTTGGTGACGAACTCCGGAATCGGATGAAAGATCTGGTTGACCAATCTGCCGTCCATGTCAGAGAGCTGTGTTCCATAGCATGAAGCTCCAAAAGTAGAGCGAAGGCTGTTAGGAAGCTGTCTTGTTGGACAGGGCCTTGAGATGTAGTTGACTGTAAAGGCTCAAATGATGGACGTAAGAATGCAGTACCACATGATGTGTTCGGCGAGACTGTAAGGCGAAGGACCGGAGAAAAGCCGAAATGCTGGAATCTTGCCCAATGTCGATTCCGGAGGTCAACTTGACAACCCTGGATGATGCTAAGTGCTACCCCTGTGTAGTGCTTGGCTGGGATTTCCTCTCTTGTATGCAGAAGAAGGGGAAACACAGCCGTTGCTGGAATAGAGGCAGTGTTGACCACGGGTCCTCTGCCGTAGTACATCCTTCGGGCTTGATGCAACTGTGCAGTAGATGGTAGCTTGCTGCTGTCATCGTCTGTGCAGATGGCCCTGGAGAGAACCCCGGTCTGCAAAGGAATTCTGGATCGTTTGCAGACGTGTGAGTTCGGCCATCGCAGTCCCGGTGCCTCCGTGGAAAAGTGATCTTCCGCTGTAGTACCCTGTAGGACTTGGAGGAAGCTGTCAGCGACGACCTTGAAGTGATGTGAAACACGAGGCGTTGACATGGCATCGCTGATACTGTGCACCTAGGACCAGTGCTGATGTATCTTGAAACAGTGACTGGGATCTTGCCCCCCCCCCCAACTTGACGCAGCTGACGACCGTACTGTTAACGTTCGTAATCAATGCTGATGTGTTGTGCAACCGCAAACTCCAAGGGGGGACTGCCCTCTTAGCGCAGATAAGGAAGATGATGCGTTGCTTGTCTGTCGTGGGATCCATGTGCCGGCTATCTGTTGCTGGACTAATGGACCCCTCCAAGCTGTGAAGGCCGCATCGGTGAATGTGAATTTCTCTAACTGTGCTCGCTTGAAACTGGATCTGGCATCGCCACTCTGGAAGGGGGTGAAGATGTTACGGGACGAGCATCCTTTAGATTGCTTGTTCTTGCCCTCAGGTACAGTTGTAGTTGAAAACTGTAATGGGGTACCTGAATCCGGACAAGCTGTGCTAGGTCCCGGGTGACTGGTAGACTGTATCTCCATCCAACGGTCGAAGGTTCGGAGGCTCTGTTGGTTGAACTATCTGTGCTCAAGTGACGAAAGCCGTGCCACTGTCCTGGCGTTGATGGTCTGGTTCCAGGTGCAGGTTCCATATGCAGGAAAACTGCCTGACGCTTGAATGTAGTATTCTCCTCCATTCATAATCCGCGGGGTCCCTGGATACATCCCTGGACCGACGTGATCATTGAGGAGAAACTCGAGAAACGCCCTCTGGAATGCCGGAAGTGACGACAATCGGGAGTCGGAGTCCAAATCCTGTAGTGTCGAATATACTCAGTAGGTGTCCGGCTCCGTCGCCTAGTCCGGTCTCTACTGTCATCCCGCTGGAAGCTGGAGTCCCAAGTCTGTTCCGGAGTCTGAATCCGCATTTCGGATTAGAGATGATTTGATCCCCGAGTCCTATTCCGGTGTACGGGTCCGTGTTGACTTGGACTTGGAAGTTACGAACCTCAGTCTGGATCTAGGCTTGCCCACTGTAGACTGGATGTCTCGCTCCCAAAGAAGGGGTTTAGTCGAGCCCGACTAACCGTTTTCTCCGAGGTCTGGATTTCCTAGATCACGATCTCGGGTGTAGCTGAGTCCGAGATTATCCGATGAAGAGTAGGATCCGGCTCTAGAAGACTGAGGATGATCGTCAGAAGAAGTGTCGGGACTTGAAGTAGACCTCTCGTAAGGACTGTGATTTCTTTGATGAAAAACTTGTGACAGAGTGACGCTGATCTTCTATATCATCAGGGTCGACTGCCTACAAACAGGTGAGTAAAGACTTGAAGCTTGGGAAGGATGAAAGGATGACTAGTGGTTTGAAGGTGAGGCTGAGAACCATCAATTCCGACTAACAAGGTTGTTCCTGCTCCGGTCGGAAGATTCCCTCTTTACCTTGAAACTGTCCTCTCTTGTAAGGGCGAAACTACTTTGAGTATCTTGCTTGGGTAGGTTGCCCGAGTTCTGACAGGAAGACTGTCCGTGGCAACCTCCTCTGTTAGACTTGCCCTTTGCCTTTGCCTTGTCTTTACCGGAAAGGCGTTGTGTCAGTGCCCCGATCATCCGTGATGTCTTGTCATCATTGACGGTGGCCATGGTAGTCGGAAATAGCTCTGTCAAGTAGGTAACTTGACGCCAGTAGTTGTTGAAACAGCTCTGTGTTGACGGAATCCAAACCCTGATTCGGGGACCACTATCCCGTCCGGTGAGCTTGAAGGAGCCATCTTTCTGTCTGACGTCTGGGTCCTGTATCAACTTGATGTAGCTGTAAGGAGCCAATCGGTATATGAAGTAACCCTATGTTGGGTTAACATCATGTTCTGTACCACACAGGCTTGTCTTGCTTGAAGTCCAACTGTCGGTGTCTTGGTACATTCCAGAAGTCCGTTTAAATCCGGGTCCGACTTCGGAGACTTGAAAGGTAGATTATCTCCATACAGGACGTAGGTCTTGTAGGGGTCGGGTTTCTGGAACGCAGGTTCCCTGAATGACTCCGGAGATGGTGCGCATGTCACAGAATCATCTTCTTCAGAAGGCTTGTCCAATCCGTGAAGCGATGTCACTGTAAGCCGTCTTCGCTTGCGGGGTGGATCATCTGACTGCTTATCTTAGCCATCATCCGGTCTAGCCATCTCTGGAACCCAGGACTATAGCGTCGCCATCTAGGCTTCAAATGGTAGCTCCTCCTCCTCCTCTGTTTCCGCTTCTTGACTGGAAAAACTGGCGTTGCTGGAGGATGACGGGATCGTCTCGTGTCACAGACATCTCATGATGAAATGTCGGCAGTGGCAGGAAGCTGTACTGCTGGAAGGTGACTGCGTCCCGTAACAGCACTTGACTCCAAAGGAACTTGAAAAGATAAGTCTTGATCTTTAAATCTGAGTCCAGATCCGGAACGCTAATCTTTTAGTCCAAGTCCGAGTTCATCTCTGGAATCCGGTTCAGAATTTGTATGTACCCGGGGCTCCTGACAGTTAGGCTTGTGAGGCTCCGGGTCTTCTCTGGTTCTTGACGGGGAACGGCGATGATGGTATCTTGTACTGCATTCATCGTAATCCGTGCGTCTCCTGGATGTATCCCTGGAACGGCGTGAACATTGACGGGAGTCCGGGGAACAACGTCTATAACGTCGGGGATAAAGCTGATCGGGAGTCCGGTCTCTGCCCTGGTAATCCCAATAACTGTAAGGAGGTGCCCGATTCCGAGGCTGAACTTGGCAGTTGACTCTCGGCGCTCTGGATAAGTCCGTGCTGTACAAGTCCGTGCTACCTTGGAGGTAGATTCTCGGTGCTCCACATAGGGCCTTGCCGTGTTGGAGGTAGATTCTCGGCGCTCCGTCTAGGGCCGTGCCATCTTGGAAGCCGACTCCCGGCGTTTTGGATAGGTCCGAGCCGTCCTATGCTCCGTGGTCCGGCACTGGACTTTAGGTTTGTCCATAGTAGAAGACTCTCGCTCCAATGATCGGGTCACTCTCTGTGTAGGGCCGTGATCCGGAGTCCCGCTGCTCTGTGTAAGGCCGTGCCGGACTGGAGGCCTTGTATAGGGCCGTGATGTGTCGGAGTCCCGGCGCTCTCGGAATCTCGGTGCTCTGTGTAGGGCTGTGACTTCTCGGGAGTCCCAGTGCTCTGTGTAGTGCCGTGACTTCTCGGAGTCCCGGTGCTCTGTGTAGGGCCGTGCCCTCCAGGGTCCGGGTCCATGTCTTCGACTTCTCCAAAGATGAGTGATGATCCCAATCTGTGCTCCGAACTGCAATCTTGTCCACTGCTCTGTGGTACGGCTCTTCGCCGAGGCCCAGCTCGTGGACTTGTCTTTTTTCTTGACTTGCGGAGACTTGGATGAACGGGAGCTGTCTTCGGAAGTCTGTCCCCGGTCCGTGCTTGTAGTGGAGCTCCGGTGCCGGGTCCGTGACTGTGTCTTTTCCGATGAAGCAAATCTTGACTTGACTTTAATTTTCGGCGAAATTTTCGGCCTTCGGGAATGCGGCTTGAATCCACCGATGTACAGCCGGAGTCCCGGTCTGGAAATCCCCCGATGTACGGGCGGAGTCCCGGTCTTGAAATCTCCCGATGTACGGGCGGAGTCCCGGTCTTGCAATCTCCCGATGTACGGGCGGAGTCCGGGTCTTGCAATCTCCCGATGTACGGCCGGAGTCCCGGTCTTGAAATCTCTCGATGTACGGCCGGAGTCCCGGTCTTGACGACCTTGAGTATGTTCCCGGGTCCCGTCCGCTAGCTGGAGACTGGAGCCCGGGTGCTGTCGTCGACTGGTGGAGTCCCCCAAGATGAAAGCTGACTTGTTTCCCTAATATCAGGAAATCTTGTCCGGACTTGTAGTCGGCTGTACTTTCCACTTGGAAGAATCCGAGGCTGGTGCTGGCTTGATTGTCGTCAGACTGAAATCGGCAAGTAGGGCTTGTGTGGCTGATATCTTCACCAAGACTTCTTTTGACTTGATTCTTTTATTCTGTTATAATGTACTCTACCCAACTGGGTGTAGTACACTGAAGTGAATCTTGAATCTTGATATCAGCGGTCATACAGAGAAGAAGCCTTACGACTGCCTCTCTTGTCTGTGCCAGGTCAGCTTGTCGTTGTTGTTGTCCAGTCGACACACGGCAATCTGCGTAAACAGAAATTGAAATCGACATAAAATAAGACAAATAAGCGAGTCTTTTTAGGGATAAAAAGGGGGACTACGTAGAGAACGTAGTCCTGATAGATAACTTCAGCACCAACAACCCTAGCCTTTATTAAATATCTAGGATTACTAGTAAAAAGAGACTCTCTAAAAAAACAGGTCTTGTTGACAAGCCTGCAAAGGAAAACGAGGAAGGGCATGCGCGGAGAACACGCCACCTAGCGGACGATCGAGGGGACGATCAAGGGAGATAATTTCTTAGCAAGAGACCTCCAAATAGGAGGAATATGGCATACATTGATAGCAGGTGAAGATTTGAGCAATAAATCACTTATTTTGGTTCGGCATCATTTATTTTGAGTCGGCATCGCTTATTTAGGGTAGGTATGGCAACCAGAAACAGACAACTTTAATGTTGGTTATTATCATAATGGCTAATAGAGAGATCTGACAAAGATTTTGATTCTAAGACTGTAGAAAATACCAAAATATAGTACTCCTGTAACTGAATCCAATAGTCATACCTTACCACGCATCCAAAATGACAAGAAGGTAGAATTCGAATTCACAGACACTTAAATTCACATGTCAAACTTTCAAAATCTGACACACAATAGATGATCGATATGTAAGAACATAGCCAATCCTAGCTGTTGCTTGCACTATAATAGTCAATTTGATAAGTGTTTTTTTACCCCTCGGGGAAACTTTTGCCCGAAGAGTATTGTCGTCATCAGCGTCATCTGTCTGTCCGTCTGTCTGTGGACACGATATCTCAAGAAGGATTAGCCGGGTATTTTAAATTCGTACCACATATGCATCTGGTGAAGAGTCAGAAGCCTATTGAAAATGACTGACCTTGACCTATTTTATCAAGGTCAAATTTTAGTATTTGCTATATTTTTTGAAGGATTAAAGCTAGGGTCTCCAAATTCATATTACAAATGCAACTGGTGATTGACTCAAAGCCTATCCCATTTGACTGACCTTGACCTATTTTTTCAAGGTCATATACTGTTTATTATGATATAACATGAAAAAAATATACAGCTAAGCTTTCCAAGTTAATACTACATGTACATCTGGGGATGATCCAGGGGTGTACTGAAGGTGACTGACCTTGACCTATTTTATCAAAGTCAAATTCTAGAATTTGCCATATTTTTTGAAGGATTAAAGCTAGGTATCCAAATTCATATTACAAATGCAACTGGTGATGGACTAGAAGCCTATACAAGTTGACTAACCTTGACCTATTATTTTCAAGGTCATATACTGTTTATTATGATATAACATGAAGAAATACAGCTAGGCTTTCCAAATTAATACTATATATACATCTGGGGATGATCCGGAGGTTTGCTGAAGATGACTGACCTTGACCTATTTTATCAAGGTCAAATTCTAGTATTTGCTACATTATTTGAAGGATTAAAGTTAGGGTCTACAAATTCATATTACATATGCAACTGGTGATGTACTAGCAGCTTACCACAGTTGACTGACCTTGACCTATTTTTTCAAGGTCATATCATGTTTAGTATGATATAGCATGAAGAAATATAGTTTCGCTTTTGAAACACTATGTATACATCTGGCGATGGTCCAAAGATGTGCTGAAGATGCCCAACCTTCTATTTATTACATTTATTCTATTTAGTACAATATTCTATTAAGGATTATATCTACATTGTCCAATTTATACCACATATACCTGGACCTGAAGTCTATTGAATATCACTGATCTTGACCTATTTTCTAAAATCAAATTCTATGCTCTCTGAATTCATGTTCCATATGCAACTAAGTTAGAATAGACTAGAAAATTATTGGAGATGACTAGCCTTGATATATATTTCCAAGATCAAATTACTTGAGCTGATTTTGACCTATATAGAAGAGTATATCTAGAGGTAAGAATATGGTCATGCACTACCAGAACCTCAGCGCCAAATATTTCCCATTAATTTAAGTCCTTGGCAAAAGCTGACCAGGCTCAATTTCGTATGTATATTTCTAAAATGAGAGAACTGCAGTCAACCCTTCTAGATCACATTTCTGTTAACCTACACTAAAATGTCAAAGTTCTAAAAATACATCTTATGCAATGTATGATTGCTGAATGTAAACAATAAGTGATATCCGAGGGGTATTTGAGCCCATTGGGCTATTTTTCCAAGGAGAGTCTATCACAAGTGTTGCTACACCTCTTGTATACTCCTGTGGGAATGACTAATAGTAGGAGAACACAGCAAAACAAATGGCTTTCAAAACAAAGAAAAAATCTTGTTATTCAGAATGACTAATCTAAACTAGAATGATATTCTGAATGGAAGTTGTTCCATAATTTGATGGCTTTCTATAAATAATAGATATTTTATGTATTTATAAAAGATGTATACGGTACTAATTTTTATCATCCAAGATCACTGCCCACAAATTGTGATGATACGTGTAGCTAATACATATATCTTCTATATATAATTTAGAAATCACTTGTTTTAAATTCTTCAACAAATACTGGGACTGAAAATGTGATTTTCTTGTTTTGAGAAAGATAATCTGTCCACAGGATTATTTCGTAAGAAAATTTTCTTGCCCAATGCAGAAATTATTTTTCTTAAAACAAAAAAATGACACTTTATGTTCTAAAATATTTCAAAGAAATCATAACTAGTGATATATATTAAATATAAATATGAAAATTATCATCACAAGCAACTTAGGGGTAATTATACACATATATAGGTATTACTGGCTATTTTTCCACTAATGTCTTCTGAAAGTGCAATAAATTATTCGTCATTTCTAGCAACGCAGCAAAATTTGGTTGAAAAATTCTAGAATATAGATCTGGTTTCTACATCTATTATGTAAAAACAAGATATCTTTTTTATCGGAAAACCATTTTTAGCTATGTAGTGCACAGCTGCTGTATATGTTTGCATATTGAATATACTGTTACACTATGTTGTAATATATAAGAGTGAGTGCTGACTTCAAATTTACTTGTCATATTTGTTCTCCTTGTCTGTCAAGTTTTCCTTGTTTTCTCCAGTCCCATTTTCCATCTTTTCACTAATCAGTTTCTCAGAGATCTCCCAGACTGCCTTAGCAAAGGCGTTATCCAGAGCACCCTCTGATGGCCGGCAGGGGCAGCAGTTGTTGAAGTAGGTCCCCCCCACGCCCTCTAACTCCGGGGCGACTGCACAAAACACGCTCGTCGCTGCTCCCTGTTGCTACAATAAGAAGGAAACTGACTGATAAAACATTGTGAATCTCAACATGTATGTATCTGTGTACGGATCTTTTGTATCAATGTATAGATCTGTATCAATGTATGGATCTGTATCAACATGTATGGATCTGTATCAACATGTATGGATCTGCATCAATGTATGGATCTGTATCAACATGTATGTATGATCTGTATGGATCTGTATCAACATGTATGGATCTGTATCAATGGATGGATCTGTATCAACATGTATGTATGATCTATATCAATATGTACGGATCCGTATCAACATGCATGGATCTGTATCAATGTATGGATCTGTATCAACATGTATGTATGATATGTATCAATATGTATGGATCTGTATCAACATGTATGTATGATCTATATCAATATGTACGGATCAGTATCAACATGTATGGATCTGTATCAATGTATGGATCTGTATCAACATGTATGTATGATCTGTATCAATATGTACGGATCTGTATCAACATGTATGGATCTGTATCAATGTATGGATCTGTATCAATGTATGATCTGTATCAATATGTATGGATCTGTATCAACATGTATGGATCTGTATCAACATGTATGTATGATCTGTATCAATATGTACTGATCTGTATCAACATTTATGGATCTGTATCAATGTATGGATTTGTATCAATGTATGGATCTGTATCAACATGTATGTATGATCTGTATGGATCTGTATCAACATGTATGGATCTGTATCAATGGATGGATCTGTATCAACATGTATGTATGATCTGTATCAATATGTACAGATCTGTATCAACATGTATGGATCTGTATCAATGTATGGATCTGTATCAACATGTATGTATGATCTGTATGGATCTGTATCAGCATGTATGGATCTGTATCAATGTATGGATCTGTATCAATGTATGGATCTGTATCAACATGTATGTATGATCTGTATCAATATGTACGGATCTGTATCAACATGTATGGATCTGTATCAATGTAGGGATCTGTATCAACATGTATGTATGATCTGTATCAATATGTACGGATCTGTATCAACATGTATGGATCTGTATCAATGTATGGATCTGTATCAATGTATGAATCTGTATCAACATGTATGATCTATATCAATATGTACAGATCTGTATCAACATGTATGGATCTGTATCAATGTATGGATCTGTATCAACATGTATGTATGATCTGTATCAATATGTACAGATCTGTATCAACATGTATGGATCTGTATCAATGTATGGATCTGTATCAATGTATGGATCTGTATCAACATGTATGTATGATCTGTATCAATATGTATGGATCTGTATCAACATGTATGGATCTGTATCAATGTATGGATCTGTATCAACATGTATGTTATGATCTGTATCAATGTGTACTGATCTGTATCGACATTTATGGATCTGTATCAATGTATGGATTTGTATCAATGTATGGATCTGTATCAATGTATGGATCTGTATCAACATGTATGTATGATATGTATCAATATGTATGGATCTGTATCAACATGTATGGATCTGTATCAATGTATGGATCTGTATCAACATTTATGGATCTGTATCAATGTATGGATTTGTATCAATGTATGAATCTGTATCAACATGTATGTATGATCTGTATCAATGTATGGATTTGTATCAATGTATGGATCTGTATCAACATGTATGGATCTGTATGAACATGTACGGATGTATATTAACATGTACTGGTCTGTACCCACATGTATGGATCAGTACCAATGTACCGGGGCGCAGAGCAAAGGGGTCTGATTGGGCTTCAGCCCCCCACTTTTTGAGACAGCAAAGTTTGAGTTTACTGTCCAGTGGTGGTCTGTTTCAAATTTTCAGCAATTACTATTATCATTTACTCAGTGGCTCGATCAGTTGCACATTATTGAGAGAACAGAGAGCCGCCAGTCTGTATATTTATGACTTCACTTCAGCTGATCATCTTTTAATCCAGGAGACTATTTTGAACTGGTGATAACTGACAATTTTATATGTACTATATTTTCCCACTATTCAAGCAACTTTCTTTGAATACTGGCAAAATATAGTATATTATGTCAGTTATCACCAGTTCAAATATGCAAGTGAAATTATACAACATATTGCCTGATCAGCGCAGGTCAGTGAACAGACATTGCTCTTCTTTGTTCTCTCAATAATGTGCAACTGAGCCATTCTGAGTTATCATCAATGTACACAAGAAAACTAGCTAGACATTGCTATGGGATATCCTAACCTATCCCCAATCTCAAATCTTCCTTTTCAAGAACTTTGCCAAAGTAATATATATGCCAAAAAAAACTAATAAAATACCAACCTACCGACCCACTCACATATTGTTTAATCTCAAACAAATTAACCTATTATTATGGATGGATCAATAGAGAATAGCATTCCAAATTTGGGCAGTGAAGATCGTATTATTATGGGGAATTTCTGTTTAAATTCTCCCATTGTCAAGAATTTCTACCCCCCCCCCCCCCCAAATGGTGATGTAACGCCCTCTGACTGCACGGAGCAGTAACACCTTCTGACTGCATGGAGCAGAAAAGGCCTATTTCCACAGCATGCATTTTGACAGCGACAACTTGAAAAATAGCCCCAGGTTATTCAACGGTGCCGTTTTCACAGCAAGCGACATCAGAACTACGTTATAGAACCCGGGCTATTTCAACACACTTTCAATGCAGCATGGCGTCCAAACGCATGCTGTGGAAACGGGCCTTAACATGTTGATGCCGTTCGCATGTCAGGCATGTCATGACACAAGCTGTGGAAATGATCTCGAGCCTTCAAAAGTGGTGCACATGCAGATTCAGTCTTTATTGATTTTGATTGGAACATGAAGCATATGTATGCATGTGACCGTGAGAGAGATGGAGAATGCATCCAGCATCATGCAAGATGGAACAAGTTAGGCATTCAACTGTTTGAGAAGAGCTGTCCACATGATATGTCCTGTTTAGCTGTGACATCTGGAGCCCAATCTGCTCCATTTAGTAACGGATGATCCGGATTCGTCGAGAATCATGTGAGCAAAAGCTGTATGCAGGGTTTTTAACCCCAATGCAGTCAGACAGGTATATCTGACAGTAGGAATGAACTACAATCCATGAGAATGGGTTTCAGAAGAGGACAATCTGTATGCCCCAATATCATTATGCATGCAGCTATCAAATATGAGGAATCGAGGTGAATTGCCCAGTTAGAATTGCTCAATATCCCCCCATCCCCGACTTCAGTAACTGTATTCCAGAATTTCCAGTGGTAACAAGGGATATTTCATCCATTATGTTACATGTAGACATGCCTTATTTCATTACATGTTTTATCTATGGTTGGTGCATGCTATTAGGACAATAGGATTGTCAGTTTACCATAAGACCCTCTATGGTTACCACAATAACCTGGAATTGGTTCAGTATATGCAGCACCACATATGGCAAATAATGAAACTCAACAGGGAAACTGACAATACGAACATCGAATTAGAAGCAGGTAACCTACAAGGGGAGTCATTCAGTCCAGGGGTTATTTTAGACACTTTTCCTTTATATAACTCAATTTCAAAAAGATGAAAAACTCAATTTTTCAGCGCGCCTACGGCGCGCAAAATAAACAACAAAACTCAATTTTTTCGGGTTTTTCATCGCATGCAGCCTGGAAACTCAATTTTTTATCTTTTTAGTAGGACACTTACAATAAATAAATTCGCGACAATTTTTCATCGTGAATGAACATGTCAGTAATGTTATGAAGCTCATCAAGCAAAGTTGCGTGTCATACATAGCTGCATACAAGTTTGTTTGCTAAGTATACAGTGAGAATACCCTCCTGAATGTGGGAAACTTACAATAAATACATTCGCGACATTTTTTATCGCAAATGGACATGTATATAATGAAGCCCCTGGAGCAAATTTGCCTGCCACATAACTGTATACAAGTTTGTTTGCAATGTGTACAGTGTTAATACCAATTTTTCCTACAAATAGCTTACTTTAGTTTAAAAAATCTATACTTATAGTCAAGAAATAAAAATTGTCCCTTGTCCATTTCCATGAGTTAACCAATCCTTGACAAAGTTGGTGGTTGAGTATTGTGGTTGAGTATTGTAAGTGTCTGGGTATTTGTAAGTGACAGGAAAGAAATGAAGAAATAAATGGCAATAAAAATGTTAATAAGAGACGTAAAAAATAAAACAATGGTGGTTGTGAAGTTTTGTGGATTTCACGAAAAAAATCCAATGCTGCTTGGTAAACGCAGATAAATGGCCAAAAATTGCAAATTAAACTCAATATGCACCCTATTTTGTAATGTGTGGTGTGAGACTTGTTTACAAAACATACTGGGGTTTCAGAAATTTCCATCGGGCAGAAACAAAATTATTCATAAAGACGTAAATTTTGTATGTTATAGCATATGTAGATCCCCAGTTGCGCAGGGGAGAGTGTGGATCTTTTGTTTTTACACCAATCTGCATGGCTCACTTTGTGTATTTATTCCCAAATGGTACATCAGCTGTATTTTGGGGAATGTCTGTTTTGTTCGTTTCTTGTTTCTGGAGAAACGTCTTTCAACATCACACGCATCCAAGTGAAATGTTGACGGAGAGAGAAAATGCTTGCCCGTTGTCTTGGTTCCGAACTTAACCGAAAAACCCGGAGTTTGACGGACAGCGTGTTTCGGAGACCAGACTCATAAGCCACAGCAGTATGACAGCAGTGGTTCCCGAGTGGACTAAAAGAGGGGACGTAACTTTGAAATATCAAAATGGCGGACTAGTTCGATCGTTGAAAACGTCGCCGAACAATTTGCTTTGAAATGAGAAACGTTCAGGACAATGTCTTTATCGGACCTATACGACTGAAATGAGAACAGTTCAAGAGCAGACGTCCTTATCGGAGCTATACGATTAAATAATAAAGGTACACAAGTTATCTGTCTGCACATCAGTTACAAATCCTGAGTGCTTATCTCGACTCGAGTGGCGTGGCTGGTCACACGTTTTTTTTTTCTTTCTCGCGGGGGTTTTGGGGGAGGGGGACGGGATAACAGACGACGAAACTCAGTTTAGATTTCTCAGAAACTCAATTTATTTCGTAGAAACTCAATTTTTCGCGCGCCTTCGGCGCGTAAATTCTCAAAATTTTAGAAAACTCAATTTTCGGCAATAAAACTCAATTTACAAAATTTTGCAAAAACTCAATTTGTAATTGTTTTTCATCGTGGTTACCACGATGAAAAAAGTGTCTAGAAAAACCCCTGCAGTCATACAGAGTGGACATGGTAGATACTGGGAGCATGTAACAGCAGCCTAAAGTACATGTACTAAACCTCCCACAAACAGACAAACAGGAGTATTTCTGAAAGGCTACAATCTAAATGCAATAAATTAGCATCCTATCACTGCTTCTCAATTACAGGCCGTGCTATAAATGATAAACAGAAAACCCCATTCTCCTGGAGGTTTCCCAATTTCAGTTTTAGAAGACCCTCTATGGTTACCACAATATCTTGTGTTACCATGTTATCCCACAAGTACCGGTTAAAGGTTGCCAAAGGTTGCAACAGATTTCATGAATTCATATTTGATAGCATTATGACATTGTGGCTACATTTGGCCTAATCCACTTGTAGTTTGGGAGGGGGGATAGGATCACCATCTCCATTTACCCCAAGGTTTATATCAAAGACCGGGCCACCTATCTACCTTGCATTATGGCGCCACAGTGGCTAGACAATGGCATCATCAATGGATATCCCACCAGCTTGAAGTCTGATTCGGTTGAGCCAACCAGAAAGCCGAACCCAGAAGCCAGAGATATCGGGGGTTGCTGACGTCAATGAGTGCCAGTTAGATCCTACAGTGATATATATCCAAATGAGGAGCAGAAATGATTTAATTTTAGTTAGATTGGAAACGCATATAACATGTATACATAAATTCACCTCAATGTAACATATATGTCAATGTGACAAGAATGATAGAATATCTGCAGTTTTTTTTTTTTATCACCACTCAGTTGGCTGATGGAGTATAGAATCAGCTGAGCTGTGATGTAGCATTTATATTATATAAACCATGTACTGTGTGTGGTATACACACTGACATAGTTGTGGATAACCACAGATGCAAATAAAGGATCACCAAAAAACTGCATAAGATACATGTCATCTCATATACAGTAATTGGGCTTGTCATTCCATACTTGGAAACAGCTGCCTCACAAGATAATCCATCTAAATTTTCTATCAATCAATAAATTATCTGATTGAGGTCTTCCTTCTGATAAATTAGACTACCAGCAAAACGACTTGTCAAGTTGTAATGGCCCCACATCTGACCTAATTCTGTCATAGAAGAAATCACACCAGAATTGGACCTAATAACCCAGAGATGGTCAGTGACACAATTATACCTGAGCTTTCCACTTATGATACACTGACTACTAACCTTGATCTTTTACCATTTTCTTGTTCCAGTCTAGGCAACCTTCACCTCTGACTGTATAGTTAATGAACTTCCCGACTCCCAAGGGTAAGCTACAGGTGGAACTTGTGCTAAATTACACATGTTTTTGTGAGGTACAAATTTTCATTTTTTCATCGAGTTGAGGTCATCATGGTCAATAACCTTTGAACTTTGACCTCAGCAATTGCACTTCATTCTGTACTCCAGATATACTGTGCATCATTATTAATGAAGATAGTCAAAGTAAAGAATTGAGAGTTTTGTACAGAAACTAGAACAGGTGTGCTGAATGAGGCCTGATGATCTTGACCTTTGGCTGCTCGATCCCCAAATCAAAAACAGCTCATTTCACCTCAAAAAAGAATGAAATTTGGATTTTAGTGCAAATATATGAGATAAAACTCAGGTTATTATAGAAACGACTGTTATAAAGGATAGAATAAAGTCAAAGTGACATTAATCTGAAGGCATATTCAACCCCTAAGTGAGCATTATGAGTAGTACGTTTCTTTCAACTTGAAGGTTAAACCCCCTATCAAGTTTGGTGAAAACATTCACAAGCATAATACACGATGTACTTCTATATTAATACATCTATCAAGATTCTGATACCCCCAGTCACCACTACTCCACTTGAGAATGGAAAGCCTTAGTGAAGAAACCCTGTTGTTCTGATCATTTCACTTAAATAGTCCTTAGCTTTAAGTGAAAGTAAGACCACCAATAGGGACTAATCCAGACTCCATTACTTCAATATGTCCATACATGTAACGTTTCACAACACAGTATTACGTTATGCAAAAAGCAGTAATAACAAATTCACATTTGTCAATGACAGTTTAAATGATGCTGATATAAAAAAGTCACAAAACGTCAATTATGAGAATTTATGTCATAAAGAAATTAACTTTTAACTGTAATAACACCAATTCATACATTTATTTTAAGGCTGGCAATATGCCCAAAAGATATTCTTGCAACTCAATTTTATAGAGATAAACTAAATTTTACCTACAATAAAAAAAAGGTCATACATTAATCCTCAATTTTTAGTTGAAAGATCCATTTTTACCCAGAATTATTCAAAAACCTTGTTTAGAAGACTATATCAATATTCCAGTGCTGGGCAAAAAAAACAACA
The DNA here is from genome assembly GCA_036873755.1 of Hanleya hanleyi. Classification (NCBI taxonomy): domain Eukaryota; kingdom Metazoa; phylum Mollusca; class Polyplacophora; order Lepidopleurida; family Hanleyidae; genus Hanleya; species Hanleya hanleyi. The sequence goes on along the minus strand of JAVTVY010026053.1, from coordinate 73,901 downwards.
AAGTTATATTCATAACAAAACTCAATTTTACAGGAACTCTTAAACAATACCAAAATGTATTATGATGTCATCTCAGGCATTTCCCGTTTTAATACATGTAGGCATTTAGGAATTTTCAAATTCACAGGTACTTTACTTTTTCTTTTAAATTTCTTTGGAAATAAAATCTATGGGTGGGGGTGGGGGGAGGACGGAATATGCGCCCAGGCCTGGATAGGTGCCAAAAAAACCAGGCCAGATAGGGTTAATATTTTTGTAGTCGTTTTTCTGTTATCTGCCAGAAGCGCTCGGGGGAAGGGGGGGATATGATAAAAAATTGAGAGTTTGTAGTGTATCATATTGGGGTCATTTTTGAGCCTATTTGCATATCTCCCAGAGAAGAGAATTATGGGTAATTCAAAATGGCGGCCATTTGAAGGTACCAGAAAAGTGCCGTTCTCGTCTTCTTTCTCTGAAAAGTTCGCCTTTTCGAGGATAAAAGCGTGCAAAATCTCATTTCTTCACATCAGATAATTATTATTTCGACTTACGAAGTAAAGGGGAGATATTGTGAAGTGGGAAAGAGGATGTCTTTGTTGGTATTGGTGTCCCTGACCTGGAAATGATAAGGTTTTTGGTTTAGCAAATTCAAAAAATATATAGAAAAATTAATAAAAAATATAAAAAAAATAAAATAAAAAATATGGGGGGTGGGTATTCCACCTGGGGGTACTACCCCTGGGGATTCCATGGGTGCTCCAATGTTAAAATCTCTATGATAGAGTTTTTTGTTTAGCTGAAGTGCACATGTACATGTGTACATAGAAAGTTTACTGCAGTTGTCAGCTCTCAATGGATGATTATGAACATTGGTACACATGATTCTTATGATTGTAGGATGCACCTGTGCTATTTATGAGATGAAATATTAATTTGTGTCCAAATTATGAGGTTTTGGACTTGCCAATTTGCCAATTAAAAGGGTTTTTTTTGTTAGACAAAAATGTGCTGAAATGTTGTCTGAATTTGTCAGGTTTCATTGGATAATTATGAAATTTGGTACACATATTTCATATGGTTAGAGGATGTCCCTGTGCTATTTAGGAGATGAAATATAATTTTTTGTTCAAATTTTGAGGGTTTCGTCTTAGTAATCTGCCAATGATAATGTACACCTGTACATGGAAAGTTTGCTGAAGCTGTCAGCTTTCATTGGATGAGTTTGACACTTGCTACACAAGTTCAATGTGATTCGAGGTGTTCGAGGACGCTATTTAAGAAATATGACATTTAAATATGAATTTTTATCTTAATTATCGAAGTTTAGACTTTGTACGTTTCCATTGATAAGGTTTTTGTTGGGCAAAAATTTACATGTAGATCTGTACATGGAAACTTTGCTGAACCTTTCGTGGGATGATTATAAAACTTGGTGGACATGTTTTCCAAAGTCAGCTATCCAGCAGTAATCCAAGACCAGACTGGCCTATCCAACAGTAATCCCACATGGGTCTGGCCTATCCAGCAGTAATCCCACACGGGACTGGCCTATCCAGCAGTGATCTCGCACGGGACTGACCTATCCAGAAATAATCTTGCACTGGACTGCCCTATGCAGCAGTAACCCCACATGGCACTGACCTATCCAGCCATAATCTTCCATGGGACTGACCTATCCTACTGTAATCCCACATAGGGCTAGCCTATCCAGCAGTAATCCCACACGGGACTGGCCTCCCGAGCAGGGATTACCGTATGCAGCAGTAATCCCACACTGGACTGCCCATGCAGCAGTAATCCCACACGGGACTGCCCTATCCAGCAGTAATCCCAAATGGCACTGGCCTATCCAGCAGTAATGCCACATGGGACTGACCTATCCAGCAGTAATCCCATACGGGACTGGCCTATCCACAGTAATCCCACACGACACTGACCTATCCAGCCGTAATCCTACATGGGACTGACCTACATGTATCTGGCAGTAATCCCACATGGAACTGATGTTATTATCTGTACCAGATAATCTACTCCAGACATTATTGTCTGTCCCAGGTCATCTATTCCAGACGTTATTGTCTGTACTGGATCATCTAAGTCAGACATTTTTTTTACCAGATCATCTAAGATGGCCATCATCAACCATCTTGGCTTGTCAGCAGTTAGATCTTGACACATTCATTGTCTGACCAATAACTCGTTAACTTTTGAACTGATCAACTTCAAACTCGGAGAGTGCCTAATTAACATTAAGAGAACTGTTGTGATTGCTTTTCAGTTATCTGTATATTCCAAAATGTCCGCCATCAGCCATCTTGCACTGATGGATCTTTACACATTTCTTATCTGATCAAAAACTATTGAACCAATCGACTTCAAATCTGGAGAGTGTGTTGAGATCAGTGAGAGGATGGTTGGCATGCTTTCAGTTACCTGTGTACTCCAAGATGGCTGCCAGGCATCTTGGATTTCAGCAGTTTGATCTTGTTCTGACATTAACTCGAGAACGATTGAACCAATCAACTTCAGTAGCTTGACATCGGTGAGAGGACGGTTGGGATTACTTTTCCAAGATGGTCACCGTCAGCCATCTTGAATTTTAAGTGCTTGCATCTTTGCTTTTCAATTACCTGCATAATCCAAGATGGTCACCGTCAGCCATCTTGAATTTTAAGTGCTTGCATCTTCTTTGGACAATAAATCGAGGATAATTGAACTGATCAACGTTCAAATCCTTGAAGTCGGTGAGAGGACTGTCAGGATTGCTTTTCAGTTACCGGTACCTGTGTAATCCAAGATGGCCGCCATCAGACATCTTGCATTGTCAGCAGTTGGATCGTTAACCAATAACTTGTGAACTATTGAACGGATTAACTTTAAACTTGGAGAGTGAATCGACATCATGCAGTGAGAGGACAGTTGGGATTGCTTTTCAGTTACCTGCGTAACACAGCCATCTCGAATTTTAAGCACTTGTATCATGTTGGGCAATAACTCGAGACAATGCCATCTACATCTTTGCTTCCAATACTGCTGCAGCTTCAGTTTATTCACCCCATAAGGCGAGATGTTTGGGTTCTCAGAATGCTCGAAAAACAAAACCAGATTTGGGGGAGGATCAGAAAGACTGCACACATATTTTTTCTCATATTTTATGTATTCGCATGGTCCTGCAACAATTATCTATGTTACAAGATAATGTTTAGTTAATATATCAGGTTTCTATCCAGGTCATTTGGAGGACAAGTTTTGAGCTGAATCTTCACCCCTTCTCTCTACTGTGGAATATGAACCAAGGGAGGTAATTGCATCTCTCATAATAATGATACATGAACCAGTGATCAACATGCAGGAAGCATTCATGTAAGGGCTGTTCCATTTGAAAATATGTACCCCCCCCCCCCCCCAGGAAAAAAAATATATATATTGATGGGTGGGGTTGTCCAGAATAGAAATCTCTTGGTGGTCCCTCCAGGTAATAAATTGCTTCTCTTGGTGATTGTTTTAGCCTGTAAAAATATTGCTTCTATGGGTGGGCCCTCTTTTACCAATATGCACTTTGTTATTTGGAAAGGGATTCCTTTTTAATGGAAATTGATGTGAAAAATCGCGGAAAACGAGCTTTACTCGGTCCTTGACATTCTTCGTTGCGCTCTGACGACTTCCGGCTGTTTGGAGTAGTCTCCCTTGAAAACAAAGAATGGGCGCGGGCCGAGTGGTCTCCCTTTACTCCTTTTGGATATTTCCGTGGTTTTCCGTTCGGCCTTGAAAATTCAGGATAAAATGGCGGACTGGGATTGTAAATCTGTTGGCGAAAGGTTGAGGTGGGAGGGCTTGGGACAATATGTCTTAACCTTCGAAGGCGAGACATTATTTTATTCAATATGTATTCAACGAACACAAAATACTAATCACTTGCAAGTATGTCTTGTAACAGCGTTCTTGAAAATATTCATGGTACATCGTGACACCACGTGGTCCTGGGCAAATCCAAAGGGGAAGTGTGACGATAGGCCTGTATCAATGAATACTCACGTGGACTGTTTATGTTTACATTTTGAACAATAGCCGTGCACGTGCACAATGGGTGGGTGCCTTTTCCCTTCCAAATAAAAAATGTGGGTGGGTGGGATGCTATGATGAAAAAAAAAAAATGCTTCTCTCCCAGGTTGTACTGGAAATTTATTTGCTGTGCTTGGTGGAGGCAAGGAGAATTAATTTGCATATATTGGTGGTTGGGGTGTACAAAGTTTCCCTTCTGGGGGGGGGGGGGTTACATCTTTTTAAAAATGGAACAGCCCTAACATTGCCACTGGTAAACTGACATGATCTACATGTATCTGTGATATAATGATTTGGACTAGGAAAACTCAGCTGATGCAGAAAAACCCTGCTCTTAGCTTTTTTTATTATTTCTTGTTTATCACATGCACATGACCCACTGGGTGAGTTCTGGTGTTTGATGGTCTACATATATTGCAAGGACATAAAGGAGCATGCTAGGTTTTCTATTTCATGTGAGCGAAACTTTCACAAGTCACATGTAGCTTGAATGCCACAATCAAGCTGCAAAATTTATTTTATCAATAAAATAGCATCAACTTGAATGTTATCTTTTGCGAAAACTCACAGTACACCATGTCTCCTACATATGACATCAGCTGGAACTCGCCCAAATATGGCAAGTGACATGCAATTATACAAGTCCTAAATAATGAAATCTGAGAACACCTTCATAAACAGGTCTGACAGACACACAGACGGTGATGTACCAGCTATAATTTCAATCCTCTCAACAATACTTCAATTTTCAATGTCCCAACAGTGAACCACCCACCCTACCATGGAGATATCTCCCGACATTGTACAGCCCCACCCGGCTGGAGGTATCTCTCGACATTGCACGGCTCCCACCCTGCTGGAGATTTCTCCCGACATTGCACAGCCCTACCCTGCTGGAGATGTTTCCCGACATTGTACAGCCCCACCCTGCTGGAGATTTCTCCCGACATTGCACAGCCCTACCCTGCTGGAGATGTTTCCCCGACATTGTACAGCCCCACCCTGCCGGAGATTCCACCCTGCTGGAGATATCTCTCGACATTGTATAGCCCCACCCTGCTGGAGATATCTCCCAACGTAGTACAGCCCCACCCTGCTGAAGGTAACTTTCCGACACCGCATCACCCCACCCTTCTGGAGATATCTCCCGACATTGTACAGCCCCACACTACTGGAGATAACTTTCCGACACTGCACCACCCCACCCTTCTGGTGGTATCTCCCGATATTGTACAGCCCCACCCTGCTGAAGATAACTCCCAACACTGCAACACCCCACCCTGCTGAAGATATCTCCCGACATTGTACAGCCCCACCCTGCTGGAGATATCTCCCCACATTGCACCTCCACACCCTGCTGGAGATGTTTCTCGACATTGTACAGCCCCACCCTGCAAGGAGATAACTCCCGACACTGCACCACCCCACCCTGCTGGAGATATCTCCTGACATTCCACAGTCCCACCCAGGCCCACAGCCAAGGCGGGGTTTCTGGATTCAGGCGAACCCCCGTTTTGAAAAAAAGTTTTTTGGTCATATAAATGCCCTCTTCAGACCGAAGGGAACCCTTGATTTGCCCCTTTTTCTCGTACAGCGAACCTCCTGATGTGCCCTTTTGAAACCAAAGTGAACACAGCAAGGAAGCAATCAGAGATTGCTCAATTGTATGCCCCCCCCCCCCTTCCGCTTTAATCCGACACTGTTTCAGTCACTTTTTTCGGCATGCCTCGCATAATACATATTCCAAGTATCAACCAACAAGTAATAATACAATGTTTTGATGCAAGATGGTCGCCAGGGCTTTCGCCAAATCCGAAAATGTGACCTGGTTAAGAGACCTACATGTACATTCCTTGGGAGTATATTGTGGTGAAAGTATGAAGCGATCAGCGAACTTTGAATGTTGCACCCAATTCACTCTTTTTGGAGCAATTTCATATTTCAGGACCAATGTGGTTTGCTTTGGAATGTAAAATAACAATTTTATAGCCATTTTCCCAGTCCAAATTGGTTATGGACGGAGATCCAGCCTGAACAAAATAAATATATCCCATTCACTTAGGTTTGATGAACTAAGGGCCATAACTCTTGAAAATATAACCGAAAGCAGAAAAACTTCAAGCTGCACAACTATTGACCACATATCATGCAAATTCCATACTTGTCCATACAAAATTAACCACGATCCAGCCCGGACGGACAAGTCCCAATTTACAAAGATTTCAAGAACAAAGGGTCATAACTCTTGAAAATATATATGAAACGCGGAGAAACTTCACGCTGCACAACTATAGGGCATTGACCACATATCCTGCAATTTCAAAATTGTCCATACAATATTAACCAAGATCCAGCCCGGACAAGTCCCAATTCACGGAGATTTCAGGAACAAAGGGTCATAACTCTTGAAAATATAAGCGAAATGGGGAGAAACTTTCCGCTGCACAACTGTGGGGCACTGATCACATTTCATGCAAATTTCGTACTTATCCATACAATATTAACCAAGATCCAGCCCGGACAAGTCCCATTCACAGAGATTTCAGAAAAAGGGCCATAACTCTTGAAAATTATACCGGAACTCGGAAAAAAAACTCTACGATGCACAACTACGAGGCACTGGCCACATTCCATGCAAGTTTCAATCCTGTCCATCAAATATTAACCGAGATATCGCGTGGACAAGACATTCGGACGGACGGCCAGACGGATGGATGGACAGACGGACGGACAAAGCGATCGCTATGCCCCCCTCTGGCATAATAAACTAACCATAGGCTGGATGAACGAACTTACCAGAGACTTGGTGAAAGAACTTAGACTTGGTTTGGTGAATAAACTTACCACAGACTTGCTGAATGGACTTCCCATAGATTTGGTGAATGGACTTACCATAGACTTAGTGAATGGCCGCGCTAAGAAGATTACGAGTTTGTATCCCCACCACATGTTCTTGCTAAAACTGCTATACATCATATTCCCAGGGTGGAGTGCGTTCGCTGTAATTCCATAAGCGCTGAATCTTTGATTGAGTTCACGAGCAAACACCACATTACACAGTTTCGACAGGCTGTATGCCTTAATGTTCTGGTACATGTATCTGCTGGCAGGGGAAGACAACTTATCTTCAGTTAAATTTTTCAACCTTGCAATATCGGAAAATCTGGAATACACAAGACAAAATCAGCAGGATGAGTTTTTTATTTTAATGGGGGAGGACTAGGTAGCACTATGACCCCTCATAAAATGTTTAGCTATCACTTCAACCGGACATTACACTTTGGCAGGTTTACTTTGGGATGTGTTAGAAAGAGAACATTTCTGGACAGATATCGCTATTTTTATGGACCATATCCCTACGAAGTAGGCTACCATTTGCAAATTGTCCGGTAATGAGTGAGTGATTCAGTCAGTCCATCCGAATCCTTTCGTCGGCAAAATAAGGAGAACTGTTGACATTAGAACCTTGATTTTTGGCATGAACGTGCATTAGGGGACTGTTACCAGCAAATTCTGAGCTGACCTACTTTTGATGAAAATTTCTGGTGATCACTGTTGATTCTGACTTGGGCTGTGACCATCTTAATATAGGCAGGATTTCAACTTTCAACAATAGTTCAGTGCGTGTCGGAGTCCTAATGCCTACCCTACTTTGTAGGTCTTGTGACACTGCCATGTCATTGTTGTGGCAAGGTTTAATTTAATCTCCTAGAATGTTACTGACACCCCCATTATTATGAGCACATAGGACAGGTTTTGGTAGTAGATATTTTGCCATTCAGAATGAAATTCCACTCAGAAATCTGCTACTTGAGACGGTCTCCTAGTCAAGTTTTTGTGACTGAAGAAACAGCTAGGTGTTGCGCTCACAAATGGCATAAATATAGAGAGGCTTCACATGGTCCCAGCTCAAGCTAGAGCACGATTATGGATGCCCTAATGAATATCAATGAGTTTTATGGGAAACCTACGGAAAATTGGTTGGATCATTCACACATCACTTGCTTTAATGATCGATATTTGAATTGTTTTGAGAAACATTCTTATGAGAGACCATTATAGCTTTGTCGGCATCCCAAGTATTTATCCAAGATTTGTACACCGAATAATGTGAATTGATCGCCCCAGTCGTCAGCACCAGTCTGACAATTTCCACCAGTTTGAAGTTGCACGACATCAACACACAAATATAGCAAGGTTGCAATAAGCGTCATAGGGCGGCCATGTTGGTGTAATTCACATGGGGTGTCTTTTGTTTGGCCATTGCTAATCTGGATCAATGAGGGCCAAACAAAAGAGATACCCTGTTGATTACACCAACATGGCTGACTTATGACACCTATTGCAAGGAGTTCACGAGTGAGTGAGTAGGATAAATTTAATGTCATTTTCAACATTGATTCAGTCATATCCGATGGTGCCTACATGTGCCAGAACACGAGTGTCAAAAGTTCCTATTATCCTGGACATTGATCAGCCCAGCCAGTACAGCACCCGGTCACCCATCCAAGTATTGACCGAGCTCAACGTTGCTTTAATAATCTGACGAGAACCGATGTGCCCAACGCTATACACCGTACCTACGCACCTATTGCAACCCTCCTATACGTTGAAACAATAAAATGACCTTTTTCACATTTTCTGTTTTTAAGACATAAATAAATTTAATAGTTGGTAGGAGTTTTAAGGGCGGAGAACTTTACTATTATCGATTATCGATTACAGGTTCCTTTTTCACTCATCATTGAAATATACATGTGTATAGACTTTTTCGTTATAGCGACAAATCCGTTATGACATTCTTGTGAAATCAAATTGGTCATTGTAATGAAGATTGAATGTATATCAGGAAAGTCAAGTTATCAGCTGCTACTTATTGTTCAACTTAGCAGTGTAGTAAGTTTCATCAACAATGAGCAGGCAGCAGAAGCAACATCCATAATATGTACATGCTGATAACCCTCACGGAAATAGGGCGCAATTAGGGCGCATTTAAGGCGCAAATGGGGCGCATGAATTGAGACAGCTAGGGCGCAGTTGGGGCGCAATTGGGGCGCGCGCCCTATCTGCGCCCCCAACTTTGCCATTAGACTCAATATGGCTAGGGCGCAAATTAGGGTACATTAGGTCATCTGACACTGTCGCTCACTTTTTCTTGAGTTTTTTTCTTCAAATTACTTCTACACATACCTGAAACCGTTTACATCATCCACTATCCACAAAACAGAGGTATAACATTCACCAAAATCTTGTTAGATGGGCATGAAATCTTCAAATTCAAAATGGTTCTTTGAAAACCAATATGTCTGCCTTTCTTTTGTTAATATCAGCCAATAAGATAAAGGTCATGTGACAGTTTTGACTAATCAGATAACATGCTATTGTGCAGATAATAGGGCGCAGATAGGGCGCAGTTGGGGCGCAATTAGGGCGCACTCTGAGAATAATAGCATGAATGATCATGTACATGTACTGGTAGGGCGCAGTCGGGGCGCAGATAAGGAGCAATAGCTTCTTCAAGTAAAAGTCAGATTTTTTTGTTGAAATAATGTTATTAAATTTAGTATGAAAGTCCAAATTTTACATTAATGAATTTATAGCCCAGAATAGTGAAGAAAGCAAACAGTCTGAATTTTTGGGAAAAACTTTTTTTTACTAAGACATGCATGCACATGTCTTTAAAATGACACACATGCGTATGTGATTACTAGCTAAATGAATGTTGGTGAAAAAAGTTCAGAAGGCACAAGTATACATGTAGGGTTCACTCTGAATTTTAGATAAAATGGTTATGTCCAGAGGGCGCATTTAGGGTGCAGTCTGAGTTCTCGAAAAAGTAGTTATGTCCACAGGGCGCAGTCTGAAGTTTGGAGAAAACATCAATGTCCACAGGGCGCAAGTAGGGCGCAGTCTGAATATCAGAGAAAATTTCAAACTAAATAAGGCACAGTTAGGGCGCGCGCCCTATCTCTAGCTTCTAGGGCGCATTCCTGAAGGGCGCAATTAGGGCGCAGCAGGGTGGATGGGATGAAGAAATGGGGCGCAATTAGGGCGCAGTAGATAGACAAGGCGCAAGTAGGGCGCAATTGGGGCGCAGATGGGGCACGCACCCTAAATAGGGCGCGCGCCCTATTTCCGTGAGGGAAATGCAATTCATTTCTGAGTGGTAAGGTCGGTTACACTGTTCAGATCTCGTCAAGAACACGGAATAGGAAGCCACATTAAACTGTGCAGTGTATTACCTATGAAACTTTGAAGAGACGACCACAACTCGAGCAGGAGCAGACTCAATAAGCAAGTCCATCAATGACTTGGTTAGGTAGACGTGAGACAGATGATTCACTTGAAAGGCAGACTCGAGGCCATCTTCAGTCAGTGTGTGAGGCAGACCCAAGACTGCGGCATTCAAGATCAGGAGATGAAGTGGCCTGAACAAAAATTCATTAAGAAGAGAATTTAACCACAGCAAGAGCAAAAAGAGCTCAAGGGGCTTCAATATAGTACACCCGTATATCTGGAATTACATTGGTCCAAATTTCAAGGTTGTTTAATAGCCTTGATTCCAATTGGTAGCTAGCAATCTAGAGAAAGTCTACAATTTTGTGCTGCGCTTTGCGTTTATTGAATGATGAACTAAAATGAGCTCAACTCTAGGTAGTTGATCTTGAAGTAAAGAGCCGAGAGCTCACATATCCCACACTGAAATCGACAATAATCAAACACAAGAAATTAGTAGTTTTCCTGCAAAAGGATACCTTTCAGGCAAGAGAATTTTTCATAAAGGATGAAGAAGTGATTAAGTAAATCTTTGTTCTTGAGTTAATAAACAGGTATGAAGTTCATAAATGACCCCTCTCCCCATTAAATGAGTAAATGTATGGTTTTTATTTCACAACAGTTCAACTTAATGTAGCTGTTTCAAACATGGGAGACAACTGACCACAGGACAAATGCCATCTACATGTAGGGGAGAGAACTCTGAATATTCCAACCTAACACATATAGTCAGCTAAACTTGATTCAGTTATGGGGGACTATGACCTTAACCGTTGAAAAATTTATCTCAAAATTTATGGCTCCTCTTTGCCATGCGAGTACGGTATACTCAAAGTTTGGTACCAATCCATACCTTGAAACTAGAGATATCGCATGGACAACAAATGTTGATATGTTGATGGATGAATGGACAGAATGCAACATCGCATTACACGACCTCGTCTTCGACAGGCATATGAAAATGTGACTTTTAATGATTTCTTGATTTTGGAGTCACAGTGACCTTGACCGTTGACCCACATTTTGGTATGTAACACATCATGTCCCTCTAATGTATCTACTGGCAGAAAAAAAAAGTTATTTTTAATGATTTCCTGATTTAGGGGTCACAATGACCTTGACCTTTGACCTTGACCTAAATGATTTTTATGAATTTCATGATTTTGGGGGTCAAGGTGACCTTGACATTCGGCATTGACCTACATTTTGGTACGTGACACATGTCCCCCTAATGTATCTACTGACACAAAAAAAGAATTTTTTTAAAGATTTCTTGATTCTGGAGTCACAGTGACCTTGACCTAAATTTTGGTACATGACAAACCGTCTCCCCGTAATTTCTCAATGAACACAAAAAAAATCATGAGTTTTAACAATTTCATGATTTTGGGGTCACAGTGACCTTGACCTACATTTTGGTATGTGACACATCGTGTCCCCCTAATGTATCTACTGAAACAAACAAAAATTATTTTTAATAATTTCCTGACCTAACTTTTGGTATGCGACACTTCTTTCCCCCTATTGAATCCACTCACAAAAAATTAGTAATTTTTAATGATTTCCAGATTTTTATGTCACACTGACCTTTGACCTTGATTCTGGGATCACAGTGACCTTGACTATTGACCTTGACCTAAATTTTGATACACGACACATCGTATTCCCTCAATGTATCAATGGACACAAAAAAAAATCATGATTTTTATGAATTTCATGATTTTGGGGGTCACAGTGACCTTGACGATCAGCATTGACCTACATTGTGGTACGTGACACATCATGTCCCTCTAATGTATCTACTGACACACAGAAGGTATTTTTTAATGATTTCTTGAATTTGGAGTCAGTGACCTTGACCTTTGACCCACATTTTGGTATGTAACATCATGTCCATCTAATGTATCTACTGGGTAGTACTGGCAGAAACTTTGGTACACGACACACCGTCTTCCCTCAATGTATCAATGGACACAAAAAAAATCATGATTTTTGTGATCATGGGGGTCATAGTGACCTTGACGTTTGGCATTGACCTACATTTTGGTAAGTGACACATCATGTCCCCCTAATGTATCTACTGACACACAAAAAAGTAATTTTAAAGATTTCTTGAATCTGGAGTCACAGTGACCTTGACTATTGACCATGACCTAAATTTTGGTACATGACAAACCGTCTCCCCGTAATTTATCAATGGACACAAAAAATCCTGATTTTTTTAACAATTTCATGATTTGGGGGTCACAGTGACCTTGACCTACATTTTGGTATGTGACACATCGTGTCCCCCTAATGTACATGTATCTACTGAAAAAAAAACTATTTTTAAAATTTCCTGATTTTGGGGTCACAGTGACCTTTGACCTGTACCTAACTCTTGGTATGCAATTTTCCCTATTGAATCCACTCACAAAAATAAGTAATTTTTAATGATTTCCTGATTTTTAGGTTACACTGACCTTTGACCTTGATTCTGGGGTCACAGTGACCTTGACTATTGACCTGGATCTAAATTTTGGTACATGACAAAACAGCTCCCCATAATTTCTTGGTAGACTATTTTGGGGTCACAGTTACCTCGACCTTTGACCTTGATCTACATTTTGGTAGGCGACACATCGTGTCCCCCTAATGTACATGTATCTACTGACACAAAAAAAATGTTATTTTTAATAATTTCCTGATTTTGGGGGGAGGGAGGGAATTTGGCTTAATGTCACACTCAAGTTTGTTTCACTCATATGGTGACAGTCAGTTTGGTTGGTGGAGGAAGCCGGAGTACCCTCCTGATTTTGGGGTCACAGTAACCTTTGACCTTCAACCTTGACCTATTTTTTGGTATGTGACACTTCATTTCCCCCTAATAAATCCACTCACACAAAAATAGAAATTTTTAATGATTTCCTGATTTTTTTGGACACACTGACCTTAGACCTCTACCTACATTTGGTATGCAATACATCGTTCCCCCAAGGGCATCCACTCACCAAAAATTAGAACTGTAGATAGAAAACTGATCAATGATTCCCTGATTTTAGGCAACAGTGACTTTTGTCCTCTGACCTGGAACTCAATTTTGGTACGCAACACATCGTCTCCCCGTAGGGTATCCACTCACCAAAAATTGGAACTGTAGATAAACATGAGATTGATCTAATCAAAACCCCTCGGCTTTCCCCAAGTGATTGAGACCCATGTGTAGTGTGAATTTGGGAAGAGATAGTTCTATGTGGGATGATCAAGATATACTGGTACTTAGTTATATTCAGGCATATATGACAGAAATAGAAAAATTGTATATCTGTAAAGGGGCATAACTCTGTAAAATATGGGTCGAGGGGAGCCACTTTCGATAGGCATCTGACTTGGCACTACTGTAAAATAAGAACTGAGACGAATAAGCTGTACCGAACACGGATCTGCAGATATAACTTGTACATTCAACTACAGATAACAAAATCGGAGATTATTACATCCAAAAGGGGCATAACTCCATAAGCCGAGGCGAGTAATCCTTTGTTGGCTTGTAGAATACAGCAATATAAATAAGTTTCCAAAATATAGTAGTTATACCAAACACAGTTCTGCAGATATAGTTGGTTACATTCAGGCATATAGGACAGAAATAAAAATTAATATATCTGTAAAGGGGCATAACTCTGTAAAATATGGACCGAGGGGAGCCACTTTCGATAGGCGTCTGACTTAGCACTCTGTGAAATAAGAACCGAGACGAATAAGCTGTATCTAACACAGATCTGCAGAAATAACTTGTACATTCAGCTACAAATAACAAAATCGGAGATTATTATATCAGAAAGGGGCATAACTCCATAAGCCGAGGCGAGTAATCCTTTGTTGGCTTGTAGAATACAACAATATAAATAAGTGTCCAAAATATAGTAGCTATACCGTACAGTTCTGCAGATATAGCTGGATACATTCATGCATATAGGACAGAAATAGAAATTAATATATCTGTAAAGGGGCAGAACTCTGTAAAATATGGGTCAAGGGAAGCCACTTTCGATAGGCGTCTGACTTAGCACTCTGTGAAATAAGAACCGAGACGAATAAGCTGTACCTAACACGGATCTGCAGAAATAACTTGTACATTCAGCTACAAATAACAAAATCGGAGATTATTACATCAGAAAGGGGCATAACTCCATAAGCCGAGGCGAGTAATCCTTTGTTGGCTTTTAGAATACAACAATATAAATAAGGCCTTTTTTTTTTTATTGATTGGTTTACGGATCCGCCGACCTTCATTTTGCCAAAAGTGAAATAAAAATAAAATTGGATTTTCGATTTTTTTTTTATTTCTGTCGTATCCGCCGACGTGTCACATTTGCTGAACTCTCTGTCGGAAGAATAAAAACATAAAATTTGCAATATTGGTCTCATTTTAATACTTGCTGTGCGTAAAACATCTTGTATAAATTCTTCATGCTCGAGTTCGCACGAGTTCAACACTCTGCAGACATCTTGGTCTTGGAGGCGGGTTACTTCCCTTGGTTACAGTGGTGGTGGTTTCCGACTTCCATGTTACCTTCGGCTGTAGTTCGGGGACCAGACATGACATCATTTCAACGGCGCAGTGTTTGAAGCCAAGATGGCGGGTTCGGCCTCGCGGTGGTTTTCACCGACTCTTAGACAGGACGCGACCGTCCTTTTCAAGGGCTTTGTCGGTCCAGTAACTGCTGGGACGGTGGGGGACTTGGTCTTGAAGGAGATCAGTGACAACTGACGACATATCTGCCGGCCTGTCTGTCCAAAATAACAGCAGGAAACATGACTTGTCCTGTCAACACCCCTACTGAAGTGTTGGTTTCACGCAAAGCGACTGATATTGTCGCTTGGTTGAAGGAAACGCCCGTCATTGATCTTTTGGTAAATGTCTTGTAATTATTACACTGGCTATTACCTGGATTTGACATATCATTTTTTTTTTTTACCGCCCTCTCGTGTCTAAGAAGTTTGTCAGAAAGTAAAAATAAATAAAGTGTGGAGGCTTGATTTTATTTTTATTTTTTTTCCATCCTCCATCTGGACATTTTTGCCAGAAAAATCCGTAAACCAATTAATAAAAAAAAAAAAGGCCTAAGTGTCCAAAATATAGTAGCTATACCGAAAACAGCTCTGCAGATATAGCTGGTTACATTCAGGCATATAGGACAGAAATAGAAATTAATATATCTGTAAAGGGGCAGAACTCTGTAAAATATGGGCCGAGGGGAGCCACTTTCGATAGGCGTCTGGTTTGCCACTAGATAAATAAGTGTTGAAAATTTGGTGGTTGTGTCTCAAGCGGTTTTGCCTGAAATGCGGTAACGGACGGACGTACATGGCGACGACAATACCCCCCGAGGCCAAAATGGCCGAGGGGTAAAAACTGTCCCAGATATGGACCGGACACGAGGGATGGACAGACGGATGGACGGACGGACGGACGGACGGACACACGTCCGCCTTGTGGCAGGCATATAAAAATTGGCTTCAATAATGGATTGACTTATAAAAACTATTCGTTTTAAAATGATTTCCTGATTTTTAAGTCAGTGACCTTGACCTTTGACCGTGACCTCAATTTTGGTGCATGACATAACAAATCCTGCTGATGTCCCTACTGATAACATTTTTTGCCCTTTTAAGGACTTCCAGAATTTAATGATTAGAAATTATTTCTACTTTCTCCAATTTGGAGTCAAGGTGACTTTGACTTGAAGGAGTACTTACCTTATTTTTGACTTTGACTATATTTATCAACAATCGTATTCCAAATGTTATTATGTAAAACAGATGTTGATAGAATGTGAAAGAAAAGAAATATTGGATATTTTGTTGCTCGTCACAGCGAGCACTGGGCTTGGCCATTGCACCACTGCGTGACGTTTTTACATGAGCGGAAGTGAGTGTATACTCATCTAAGAATGTCATGGAGATTAAAGTTGATCGTGTTGGTCATGCCGATAAATTACACGAGAAGGAACCCAGTCAATTCACTGACGTTCTAGTTGATTCTAGTAGTTTAAGTGTAATCATGGTCATTCAACTCAAGTCACTGGACAATTGCAGAGGATGCTCTTTTAGTTTACCGCTCAGCTTCAAATTTTGTCTGAATTGAATCGGGCAAGTCTCAGTTGAAGAAATTCTTCAGTTGGCGGAGATAACCTAAGCCATTTTCTTTTAAGGAAATCCCCCCTTGAGATTTGCCGCGCTATTTTTTTGCTCGAATTATAACTCAGATCCAGAGTAATTCAAATGTCTGCAGTTGAAATGTCCCTGGGTCAAGCGTTAGCCGTGACATTGTTCTGAATGCTGACATCATCAGTCACATAATTCCGCAGGCAACATGGCGGTGACCACGTCGACCTCAAAGCGGAATCATGGCTTCACAAATTGTAATAAAAATAATAGCTAATCATCCTCAATGACAGTAAAATAGTTGATTATTTTTCTTTAAGAGTCTAACCTTTGTAATAGGAACCTACATAAAATAATGCAAGTACTCCTTCAAATTTTGGTACCTGATTCTTTTCTCCGTAAGAAATCCACTCACAAAAAATCTGCATTTTTCAATGAGATCCTTATTTTTAGGTCATACTGATCTTTGACCTGGACCTCAATTTTTGTATGCGACACATAGAAATACACAACCAAAAGGCTTGTTTAGGTGGCGTTCTCCAGAATTTATTGTTGCAATTTGTAGCTAACATGCAAATTTATATCCATACTTTTTTTTATTAACACAAATTGATTCTACAAAAACTCAGTATATGTATATTCAACGTACCAGCCCAGAGAGCACTGTGAGCACTGCGGTGAAGTTGCAGCAGACATGAAAGTGTGGCTTGATCAGTGGTAAGGAAAGATCATGCAAATGAGCATGTGTGATAACAGGTCAGTGGCACAGAAACACACTGATTGACAAATGCAGACACCTTATCATTATTCATTTTGGGGTGAGGGGTGGGAGGGGGTGAGGTCAGCAAACGGGTACAAAATCGAAATCAGAAATGGTCACTCCTAATAACTAGTTTAAAATAATTTCCAAGGTACAAATGTATGGTAACATGTTCGGTGACAAAAACATGAGGGTGAGACTCACAAAACCTCTCAGCTTCCCCAAGCAATCCGCCTTTTGCGCAATTCGTAATGCCGGTTTCGGCCGCAAGGTGGCGCCAGTGCTCACGGCACTTTGGTCTGTTCCGGTTGTCTGCTAAACATGTGCAGGAGGGAAGGCGGGTATTGTATTTCGCCTCGTTTCGTCAGATTTTCTCACTGATGGAGACGTCCTTGGTAGTTTACGTAAGTATAGTCATCAAGTCTAATTTTTACTTGTTTGTACAAGCATAATAAAAGCCGCTTTGTCAACAAATTGGGCAATCAAAGCTCGTCGTTGTTGTTGCTATAAAACATTTGTTTAGTTATAGTAGAGACTTGCGTGTCATCGACTCAGGGATAAAGGATTTTTTTTGCAGAAGAAATACATGGTATAATAATTAGATAATTAAAAAATTAAAAATAAGTAGCTATTAGTTCAAAAACTACTTCCTCAGTATTCATGAGAAGTTAGAAGACATACCAGGTATGGCACATTAATTTCCTGTTCAGTGTGTCTTTTCACAATAAAATTATGAAACACTACCAGCCGTCCCAACTGAGGCGGGTTGGGTTCTTGTTTATCACATTATAATCATACAGCTACATTAACAGCTACATGATAGTCGGGTTAACTAATAATCCGATTATTTCTCACAGTACTTGATCAAACAATTAAGTGGCCCCTGCTGATTGTTTTCAGTAGAGTGTGGTTTAATCAGGCTGAACTGCCGGCCACCCACCATGTTTTATAACAACAACAACGACGAGCTTTGATTGCCCAATTTGTTGACAAAGCGGCTTTTATTATGCTTGTACAAACGAGTAAAAATTAGACTTGATGACTATACTTACGTAAACTACCAAGGACTTCTCCATCAGTGAGAAAATCTGACGAAACGAGGCGAAATACAATACCTGCCTTCCTTCCTGCACATGTTTAGCAGACAACCGGAACAGACCAAAGTGCCGTGAGCGCTAGCGCCACCTTGCGGCCGAAACCGGCATTACGAATAGCGCAAAAGGCGGATTGAGAAATATGCCAAGTGTGTGCAACATATTATGGCTGTACTATTCATCCAGAATTGTCCTTTTTTAGAAAATATCATCACTTCTGCAGATCAGCTACATTCAAGAATATATATCACAAAATCATATCTAGATTAATACACAAAAAGGGTCACAACTCTGTAAAATAAAGGCTGCGACAAATAATTTTTTTGTAGGCTTGTAGAATACAAGTAGATAAATAGCTTTCCAAAATTTGGTAGCTGTATTGTGCATAGTTCTTCAGATTCAACTGGTTATATTCAAGCATATCCAAGATTATTACACCCGAAAAGGGGCATAACTCCATAAAATAAGGGTCGAGACGATGATTTTTTTTTGTATGCTTCTAGAATACAACTAGATAAATAAGTTTCCAAAATTTAGCATCTGTACCAAACACGGACCCGCAGATATAACTTGTACATTCAACTACAGATCACAAAATTGGAGATTATTACAACTGAAAGGGGCATAACTCCATGAAATTAGGGCCGAGACAACTAATGTTTTTGTAGGCACCTACACTACAACTGGATAAAAAAGTTTCCTCATAATCTGGTAGCTGTAGCAAACACAGTTAATCATATATAATTGGTTACATTTAAGCATATATCACAAAATCACAGATAACTGCACCCAAAAAGGGGCATAACTCTTTAAAATAAGGGCCGACGTGAGTAATTTTTTGTTGGCTTCTAGAATATATAGAATACAATATAACTAAGTTTCCAAAATATAGTAGCTATATCGAACACAGTTCTACAGATATAGTTGGTTATATTCAAGCATATAGGACAGCATAGAAAATTTTACAATTTCTTGTTATTAAGCTAAAACTTATGCATTCCTTGTTCCACATGGAATCACTCAGTAAATTCAAAATAACACAGTTCTCTTCCCTGCTAGTCACGCGCATGCTCACACCCATATATTCTTCCTTCTTGTTCTACTGAGCTACACGATCAAGTAGGTGGGTGGGCATCACTGGAAGTGAGGTAAGTTTTAGCTTTAAGAAATTTAAGAAATTTACTTGTAAGATTTTCTAGTTATTTGCACTGAAAACTTACCTCACTTCCACTATATGCATAGAATGCCACAGAAAGGATGGCGGGCAAACTGATACATACTGTGTAAAGTGATAAAAGTGAGCAGTGTGACTAGTCAGAATAGAAATCAAAGATCTTCCACCTCACAGAGGATCCACGAGATCATACGACAGTAATAACATATATGTTTATGCCTGTGGTTTATAGGAAGGGAACGAGAGGAAAATGAACTCACCAGCAAGCAGGTTAAAACCTGTTCATCCGATTTTGATCTTGCTACCTTGTTGGCCTCGGTCCCATAGAAGCCCTCTGTGCTGTTACTAGGGGGCCGATGGAGTAAAGGTCATCACATACTAACGTCATGTCCCGGAGGTAGAAAGAGGTAAACGTCGTATTTTACCTCCAGTAGCACGCCCTCATAATATCTGTCACTGTTGTATTAGTCCACAAAGGCCATGATGCTGCTGGTGCTCTAATCTTGTGACCAGAAAGGTTTACAAGCATGGCTTGTCTATCCGTAGCTGTGGAGTACGCTAGTCAAACTATATTTTTGAGCCAACTTAAGATAGTATTTTTACTTATTTCTTGTTTGGCATCAAAATCGATAGGGATAAACAAGCACCTCCTACCTGCCCTACGATCTTCAGTACGATTCAGAGAACACGCAAGTGCGCGAACCGGACACATCAACATGTCTGATTCAAGACCGGGCGAAAGTAAATCAGATAAGGCTAGAATTGTGAACTCTCGAGATATGGTATCGTAGACAGCTTGATTCTTAGCCACGAACTCTGGAACTGTTGGGAGAATGACTTTGCTCCAGTTCCTAGAGTGTCTGACGTTCCTCCTATCGAGCGCATGCAGCTCTGACACACGAGCTGCCGAGGCGAGAGCCAACAAAAATGAGGTTTTGTAAGATAACATCTTGAGATCAATTGACTCTATTGGCTAGAAGGGTGCCTCCCCTAATTGACGAAGTACAAGGGCTAAGTCCCGCTTTCGCAACTTCGGGGTGAATGTGACCCAAAATCTTGAACAATTTTGTAAGCGCAGTCAAATTCGGATCAGTCGAAGGATTAATTCCAGTACCCAGAAGAATAGACTGAGCGATGGCTGCTCTGTAACCTTCTACCGTAGCGGATACCAGGCCCCTATCCTGGAACAGGTACAACAAACTCTGCTACTTGAGGAATAGTGGCACTGGATGGATTGATATCCCTCTCTCCACACCAAACATCAAAGACTGCCCACTTTGATTGGAAAACAGTGGTAGTGGAACAGCTCTGGCCGGCTGTGGAATATTGATGTCCCGGGCTGGCGTAATAGTTTGCGCCAAACCGGAAGTCGTCTCGGTACATCTACCAGCAGATCCAGTAAGTCTGGGAACCACGGCCTTGCTGGTTCTTCTTACCCGAGCCAGAAAACTTATGGTTGTTAGAAGGGGAGTTTGGCCTTGCTGTTGTCCAGCTAAACCCTTAATAGCCTTGGAACTGGAAGGCGGGTTTTTCTTAGACTTCGTCGCCTTGGGACCCGACCAGAAAGCCGCTTGTCTCTTGGCAAAAGCACCGGAAGCCACTGACCTGTCATGATCAACACGAGCCATTTCAGGACGGACTTAGGCTACAGCATCACCAAACAGTAAAGAGAAAGCTGTTGACGGCTCTAACAAGCTTCTCTATATGGCTTCCGTTGTGTACTCCTGTATTAGAGGAATGTAGGCCTTTCTCCTTGAATACACAAGCATAGAAGACATATAGGCATTGTGTATCAATAAGTCTTCAACAGCACTGGAAGCTATGTTCTGGTAGTCAAGAATGAGGTTTATACCCTCCTGTAACTGTTCTTGACTTTCCGCGTCCGCCAACAAAAACAATTCATCTTTAAGAAACCAATCCAGACGGTTTGTAATAGCTACTCCTTGGTGAGCAGTTTCCTCTAGTGTCGCAGCCTGCCTGTTCATAAAAGGAACATCCGGGTTGTTAGGTAATTTTGTATTTGGAGGACACAAATACAGAAAATCCCCATTAACCTCAGCAGACCGGAAGCTGAACGGAGAATCATGTATACTGTATGATCGAATGTTCGGCTTCTGCACGGGGAATTAGACCAGAAGATCCTGCAGGTCATCGCCTGACTGCCCGTTCCTTCTGTGTAGCAGGTTCTGCTATAACGTTCTGTGGAACAAATCGCATACAGAATGAATAGCATTTGAGGCCGGAAGTGTCTGTACTGATCTCGTAACTCGTGTTGACTCCCCCGATTCAGTTTCAATATCCCCCGCATGTGGGACCGCAAGCTGCATATTCGGGATTAAGTCATAGATACCCGCAATTAAATCATAATATTTGCAGGCATCCAGATCAGTATTGGTAGGTTCGTAATATTCTGAGCTTCTGTACTGGTCCCTATCCACTTCCATATCCTCCCGGGCTTCCTGCCAGTACTCTTGGAAGGGATAGCCCCCGTCAAATTAGCTTCCGGTTTCGTAGGCTGGTCAGTATAACTTGGACGAGGTGCAACACCGGCCGAGAAATGACTGGTCATAGCCTCTCCCAATTACTACATTTTCTGTCTCTCCTGTTCCATTCCCACAAGAATAGCAGCCAGAGTAGGATCCGAAATTTGAGATTGAATCGGAAGCTGGGCCTGACAGGGTGTGTTCACACTCGGGAACCTCACACATGGCCATGAGCACGGCCACTGTAAAGGTCGGTGAACTGGTACTCTATGTCGTAAACTGGAAGCTCGGATAGAAGGGCGCATCACCCGAAGCATAGCCGGTCCTGTACCATGAATACCCCCGGATGTCGAGAACTGAGCAAAGCCACGCAAGGGTTGAGACAATCTCGCAACCGGATGCCTCGAAATTTGACCTACTTGAGAAGAGTCTTGATACTGCGTCTCAGAGGCAGGCAAATAACTTGGCATATTATAGGTACCTGTATACATACCCATCTGGCGTTGCGGGAACCTCAATCTCTGGTGGCTCATAGTCATCAACGTCTTGGCAGAAGGACGAGAAGGGCCACCAGAGAAACCGGAAGCAGTTTGGAGAAAGTTACAAGACAGACCGGTCGTTACTGGGTTAATATTTGATAGTGAACGACTGGAGAGTCCAGGCCTCAACGGGGTTGAGGAAGGCAATCTTGCAAACCCGGGTCCAAATGAAAATTTAGTATTAGGCGCCTCTATAGATTTGTGTAAGTTCTCATAATCATAAGACATTACCGATCGAGCAATCGGCAATGACTGGCTCTCCGACACTGAGCCTGGACCCCTTACCGATTTCCCTTCGTCGTCATGTACAGGCGTCCGCTCGATAGGAATCTTGACGTCCACTGTCTTAGTTGTGACTGTTTCCATATCTTCAAGAGTCCCTTCCACTTGAACGATCTGGGTCATTTCCTTACCTGATTGACCCTTCGCCCGGTCTGAAATGGAAGAAACATGAGTGGGAAGGGGCGCTTGTTTATCTTTATTTACGTTCACAAACTGACTAACGTAGGCCCCTCGACTGGCACATTAACAAACTCCCTAGTATCCTCGATCACGCTAGATCGGGGAGACAGAGCTACATACGTCTCAGAATCGGCGACATTTGGAGACACATTAGCATTATCAGAACAGGCCAGTGTCCCACTTATATAGGCTTGAAATAAGCCAAGTGCCCATACAATACACTCATCACAGGCAGGTACATACTATACCCTGGTGACATGACGGACAGGTGGAATGTAGGTCATAGACGGGCTTGTCACTTCCACATGAAATACATGATATTTGACACATATTTGCGGACATAATGCTTGATAATCGCGAAGAATACTTCCCAAAGAACTTCTTGCAGAATATCAGACGTCTTGAGGTAATCCAACTGTAGTGATTTCGCTAGAAATTGATCGATTTTCATGGAGATGAACAAAATGGCTTCCTTGATCTACGGTCAGTAAAACAAGAAGAAAGAATATATGGGTGTGAGCATGGCATGACTAGCAGGGGAGAGAACTGTGTTATTATGAATTCTTACTGAGTGATTTCATGTGGAACAAGGAATGCATATAGTGGAAGTGAGGTAAGTTTTCAGCGCAAACAACAAGGAAATTAATATATCTGTTAAGGGGCATAACTCTGTAAAATATGGGCCAAGGGGAGTCACTTTCGATAGGCGTCTGACTTAGCACTAGATAAATAAGTGTTCAAAATTCGGTGGTTGTGTCTCAAGCGGTTTTGCCTAGCATGCAGTAATGGACGGACGGACGTACAGATGGACGTACATGGCGATGACAATACCCCCGAGGCCAAAATGGCCGAGGGGTAATAAAAGTATTATGTTGCAACAGAAAATCGTGTCAGCCGACTGCATCAGCAGAATAAGACAAATGTCCATCCTTGGTATCACCTAAAATAGTACTGGTAATAGAAAGAAATTTTGAAGATTTTTTTTCAGGGAGTCTTGACGTCAATTGATATCAAAAATTCTGAAATTCACAAATGCATCTAATCATTCAAATATTGGCTTCTGGTATTTGTCGACAGGCCTGGCTTCATTGATCTGCAGATAGACAGTGAACAAAAACAAATTTGGATGGACGGACGAATGTACATTTATGGCAATGACAAAGCCCTTTGGGCGGAGGGGCAAAAAAATGATGAGGAAGGAAGGATTTTTTCATCTTTTTATTTTTTTTATTATCTTTTTTGCACAAACCAAATATTTTCATCATTTCTGGCATACTGATGCAGTAGTTTAATACAATTTGCATGAAACCAACAATGTTCTTGAGTTATTTGAAGAGTCAGCCTTCAACAGTACTATTTCCCTCATGTTTCAATGTCTAACAACATTATTTTTGATAAACTTCGAGAGAGAAATGTGTAAAAACGAAGAAAGTGTTCGGTGTAACTCCTCTGGGGAAATTAAAGCATATACTTTCAGAAAAATAGTGACACAAAGAGAAGATTCTTGGCACTTTTGTTTATAAAATTATGCTGGCTGGAGGATATTTTGCTATCCTCATCCTGTAAAGTTAAATTCAATATCCATTTACAATGTACTACAATATGGTATTTGTAGGTAAAGAAGGGTACATTCTTCAAATTTTTCCATATATACTCCTTTTATATATGGTGAAAGGGAGGCTACTCTCTACTACATAATACCAGGACTTGAGAGTACATTTGTTGCACTTGCAA
Source organism: Hanleya hanleyi (assembly GCA_036873755.1). NCBI lineage: Eukaryota > Metazoa > Mollusca > Polyplacophora > Lepidopleurida > Hanleyidae > Hanleya > Hanleya hanleyi. Next base: position 49,188 of record JAVTVY010026053.1, on the reverse strand, counting down.
TGTCACAACATGAGGCTGCACCTAAAAGGTGCTTTGACCCCTCAGCACAATATGTCCAGCGAATAACAGGTTGACATAAAAATCTGCTGAATTCTGTCAAATTTATTTACCCACATATGTATTAATGTTGATTCAAGAGAATACTCAACGATTAGTATTTGCTAGTACCGGCTTCAGTCATCAATCCTGTGAAGGGATATCGATCCAAGACTGTGTGGATCGATACCTCAAGAAAAGTTAGTAAAGATCTGGTGAATAGTTCTTCATAGATGAAGATCTATTCCAGGGAAGAGTCGAGTGTGTGTGTGTAGTACTCAACATCTCTGGGTTACTAGGGATATTCACTGTGAGTATCAGAGCTGTCAGTCAAATTGTAACTGAGATCTAGCCCGGACAAAAGTTAGTGACGGAAAATTTCAAAGGGCCATAACTCTGTACAGAAATGACGTAACACGAAATAAACATGACAGTGCACATGTCTGGGATACTAGGGATATTCACTGTGAGTATCAGAGCTGTCGGTCAAATAGTAACTGAGATCTAGCCCGGACAAAAGTTAGTGACGCAAAATTTCAAAGGGCCATAACTCTGTAAAGAAATGACGTAACGCGAAATAAACATGACAGTGCACATGTCTGGGATACTAGGGATATTCACTGTGAGTATCAGAGCTGTCAGTCAAATAGTAACTGAGATCTAGCCCGGACAAAAGTTAGTGATGCGAAATTTCAAAGGGCCATAACTCTGTAAAGAAATGACGTAACACGGAATAAACATGACAGTGCACATCTCTGGGATACTAGGGATATTCACTGTGAGTATCAGAACTGTCAGTCAAATAGTAACTGAGATCTAGCCCGGACAATATCTATTCCAGGGAAGAGTCGAGTGTGTGTGTGTAGTACTCAACATCTCTGGGTTACTAGGGATATTCACTGTGAGTATCAGAGCTGTCAGTCAAATTGTAACTGAGATCTAGCCCGGACAAAAGTTAGTGACGGAAAATTTCAAAGGGCCATAACTCTGTACAGAAATGACGTAACACGAAATAAACATGACAGTGCACATGTCTGGGATACTAGGGATATTCACTGTGAGTATCAGAGCTGTCGGTCAAATAGTAACTGAGATCTAGCCCGGACAAAAGTTAGTGACGCAAAATTTCAAAGGGCCATAACTCTGTAAAGAAATGACGTAACGCGAAATAAACATGACAGTGCACATGTCTGGGATACTAGGGATATTCACTGTGAGTATCAGAGCTGTCAGTCAAATAGTAACTGAGATCTAGCCCGGACAAAAGTTAGTGACGCGAAATTTCAAAGGGCCATAACTCTGTAAAGAAATGACGTAACACGGAATAAACATGACAGTGCACATCTCTGGGATACTAGGGATATTCACTGTGAGTATCAGAACTGTCAGTCAAATAGTAACTGAGATCTAGCCCGGACAAAAAATTGTTGACAGACGGCCGGCCGTCCGTCCGGCCGGCCGACCAGACGTACATGCCAACGACAAGACCCTACAGCCCTATGGGCTGAGGGGTAAAAAGGGGAGTGGGAGCTCTTTTAATAATTTTGCAGGACTAGAAACACCATGCATCTGAAAAGGCCCAGAGAAAGATCACCTTTGTTAACCCTACCAGGCCCGGATGGCAGAGGGAACCCACCTATCCAATCTCCGGAACAAACAAAAACTTGAGAGCTGACACTCCGTGACTTCGTAGCTCATAATATTGGGGTCATTTTGAGCCTACTCGAATGGAGAATGACCCCGCTGAGCAGAGGATCATGGATAAATTCAGAATGCTAAGCATGTGGGTACCCGAATACCCGATGTACCCGATTATTCCCAACCTGCAGTGACCATGCAGGATGATTGTTTGTAAACAAATATCTATATTGTACACGAGAGGTGTAAATCACAGACAAAGACAGGGATAAAAGCATGCAGACAATCTTCTGTTAAGCGGCAAGGTCTAGCTGGCTGGTTTAGCATGGCGTCACATTGACTTTACAGTACTATCTGTAAGTGGTGATGGGGATAAAATACCCATTTTCAATCTGCTATATCTTGCTTATCAGGGAGAATATATGATTATCATTATAAACCAATGGCCGAATTCTTTCAATTAAAGCCAAGAAAATATTAGGGTGGCTGTTAAGTCAGATACATAAGCGTTTTGAGAACCCCAACATCTCGCCTTGTGGGGTCATCTGCTGAAGCTGCTGGAGCAAACTTTCTATGTTCAGGTGTACATGTAAATTTTTGCCTAACAAGAACCTTATCATTGGAAAAGTATGAAGTCTAAACCGTGATAATTTGGACGAAAATTAATATTTCATGTCACAAATAGCACATGCACATCCTCAATTCATTTGTAGCTAGTGTCAAACTAATCCAATGAAAGCTGACAGATTCAGCAAACTTTCCATGTGCAGGCGAACACGTATATTTTATCATTGGCAAATCACACGTATATTATCATTGGCAAATCACTAAGTCGAAACCCTCATAATTTGGACAAAAATTAATATTGCATCTCATAATACGAAGCTGCGGATCTGAAAACCCCTCGGCTCTGGGCGCCAGACATTCATAATGTATTCAATTTGAACCAAGATGTCAGGAACACCAAGCAGTCAAGTGACAAATATACAGATTATCAAAAATTTTGCATATTAGAAATGGCCCCTAAGGTTTCCATCCAATCAGAGAAACCGGTATAAATTTCTTGATGCCTCGATGATGTATACCCAATTCTACATTGAGCATTTGAACAGTATCAGAGATTGAAATGATTTTGCATAAATTAAAGATGGCTGCCCATCCTTCCCGCCACTCAGAGGAACTGATGTAGTTATTCATTAATGCAAGTCTCTTCATACATCGATGCTGTAAACCAAGTTTCGTATGTAACACTTAAATGGTATCATTAAAGATTTTACATAAATTAAAGATGGCCACCAAGATTTCCGCCCAATCAGAGAAACCAGATCTGTCATTCATCGTAAGTCTCTTGATGCATCGATGGTGTATACCAAATTTAACATAGAACTCTTCAACGGTATCAGAGATAGAGATCATTAATGATTTTGCATAAATTATAAAAACGGCCGCCCATCCTTCCCACCAGTCAGAGGAATTGATGTGGTTATTCATTGCAAGTCTCTTGATACATCGATGCTGTATACCAAGTTTTGTATAGAACACTGAAATGGTATCACAGATATACGTCATCATTAAAGATTTTGCATAAATTAAAGAAACCAGATCAGACATGAGGCTGCACCTAAAAGGTGCTTTGACCCCTCAGCACAATATGTCCAGCGAATAACAGGTTGACATAAAAATCTGCTGAATTCTGTCAAATTTATTTACCCACATATGTATTAATGTTGATTCAAGAGAATACTCAACGATTAGTATTTGCTAGTACCGGCTTCAGTCATCAATCCTGTGAAGGGATATCGATCCAAGACTGTGTGGATCGATACCTCAAGAAAAGTTAGTAAAGATCTGGTGAATAGTTCTTCATAGATGAAGATCTATTCCAGGGAAGAGTCGAGTGTGTGTGTGTAGTACTCAACATCTCTGGGTTACTAGGGATATTCACTGTGAGTATCAGAGCTGTCAGTCAAATTGTAACTGAGATCTAGCCCGGACAAAAGTTAGTGACGGAAAATTTCAAAGGGCCATAACTCTGTACAGAAATGACGTAACACGAAATAAACATGACAGTGCACATGTCTGGGATACTAGGGATATTCACTGAGTATCAGAGCTGTCGGTCAAATAGTAACTGAGATCTAGCCCGGACAAAAGTTAGTGATGCAAAATTTCAAAGGGCCATAACTCTGTAAAGAAATGACGTAACGCGAAATAAACATGACAGTGCACATGTCTGGGATACTAGGGATATTCACTGTGAGTATCAGAGCTGTCGGTCAAATAGTAACTGAGATCTAGCCCGGACAAAAGTTAGTGACGCAAAATTTAAAAGGGCCATAACTCTGTAAAGAAATGACGTAACGCGAAATAAACATGACAGTGCACATGTCTGGGATACTAGGGATATTCACTGTGAGTATCAGAGCTGTCAGTCAAATAGTAACTGAGATCTAGCCCGGACAAAAGTTAGTGACGCAACATTTCAAAGGGCCATAACTCTGTAAAGAAATGACGCAACGCGAAATAAACATGACAGTGCACATGTCTGGGATACTAGGGATATTCACTGTGAGTATCAGAGCTGTCAGTCAAATAGTAACTGAGATCTAGCCCGGACAAAAAATTGTTGACAGACGGCCGGCCGTCCGTCCGTCCGACCAGACGTACATGCCAACGACAAGACCCTACAGCCCTATGGGCTGAGGGGTAAACATGAAGCTGCGCTATCCAAACCCCTCGGCTCTGAACCCCAGCTATTATAATAAGGGTGTCTCTACCAATTGATTGGCTTGTGGGAAGAAATATTTACCCATGGTATTGTAAGTGTACTTTCTTTGAAAAAAAAAAAAGTTTTCCTCCCCTTAAATTAATTTGTTTCTTGAATAAATTGAAAGAGCTGTATCGATGTCTCACCAAAACAACAGTACACATGGCTAGATAAATACAGTACATGTATACTAAATGGCACATGTATGTCATTTCAAAACAGATTTGCAAGCATTCTTTGCATTGTCTAAGAGAATAAATCAGTCATCCAATCAATAAATAAATGTGATAGTATACTAACATGATAATAGAAATAATATGCAAACTTAACATAGGAATTAGTGGATTTTGTTAGACAAGGGGCATAACTCTGCAAAATACTTTCTGACACGACTCATTTTCGATAGGCATCTAGTTCAGGTCAAGAGAAACAACTGTATCACGTTAGGATGTTGTATATGGAACGGTTCTGAAATTATCACAACAACAAATCATAAATGGATTTTTATTTGTAAAAAGGGGCATAACTCTGCAAAATATTGTCCGAGATGACTCATTTTCGATAGGCTTCTGATTTACGTGAAGATAAATAGATGTAACAAGTTTGGTTGCCATGCATGAAACGGTTCTGTAGATATCGCGGTAACGGATTTTATTAGACAAGGGACATAACTCTGCAAAATACTTTCTGACACGACCCATTTTCGATAGGCATCTAGTTCAGGTCAAGAGAAACAACTGTATCACGTTAGGATGTTGTATATGGAACGGTTCTGAAATTATCACAATAAGAAATCATAAATGGATTTTTATTTGTAAAAAGGGGCATAACTCTGCAAAATATTGTCTGAGATGACTCATTTTCGATAGGCTTCTGATTTACGTGAAGATAAATAGATGTAACAAGTTTGGTTGCCATGCATGAAACGGTTCTGTAGATATCGCGGTAACGGATTTTATTAGACAAAGGGCATAACTCTGCGAAATACTTTCCGACACGACTCATTTTTGATAGGCACCTAGTTCAGGTCAAGAGAAACAACTGTATCACGTTAGGATGTTGTATATGGAACGGTTCTGAAATTATCACAATAACAAATCATAAATGGATTTTTATTTGTAAAAAGGGGCATAACTCTGCAAAATATTGTCCGAGATGACTCATTTTCGATAGGCTTCTGATTTACGTGAAGATAAATAGATGTACCATGTTTGGTTGCCATGCATGAAATGGTTCTGTAGATATCGCGGTAACGGACGGACGGACGTACGGACGTACAGACGTACGGACGTACGGACAGCCGTACATGATGACGACAATACCCCTAGGCCAAATTTGGCCGAGGGGTAAAAACCATAACTGATGTATACCAAATTTTACATCGACCACTTCAACGGTATCAGAGCTAGAGATCATTAATGATTTTGCATAAATTAAAGATGGCCACCAAGGTTTTCAGTCAATCAGGTCCCGATTCAAAGTATCTGGATGTATCGATGATGTATACCAACTTTCATATAAAACAAATGAATGGTAACAGAGATATGTATCATTATCGATTTCGCATAAATTAAAGATGGCCTCCAGGGTTTCCAGCTAACCAGAAAAGCCGGTTTGGTAATTCATTGAAAGTTGCTTGATGTATCGATGATGTATACCAACTTTCGTCTTGAACAGTTGAATGGTTTTCGAGATATGGATCATTATCCATTTTGCATAAAATTAAAGATGACCACCAAGGTTTCCACCCAATCAGGTCCCAATTCAATAGGCTTCTGGTCCTTGACTAGGTAAATAAGCATACCAAATTTGGAATTCATCAGTGGAACCGTTTTCCGGCTATCTCGCTGACGTACGGACGTACGGACAGACAGACATACAAGACGACAATACCCCATGGCCAAAATTGGCCGAGGGGTAAAAAGCACATCGTCTTAGCAAACGAAACATGTGTATCAAGTTTCATAATCATCCAATGAAATCGGACAATTCAATTAACTTTTCACTACATTTTTGTCTAACAAAAACCTCATAATTTAGACACAAATTAATATTTCATCTCATAAATAGCACAGGCACTAACTTCTTCTAATTATCAGAAACATGTGTACATGTACCAGGTTTCATAATCACCATCAGCAGCTTACAACTGCAGCAAACTTTCTATGTACAGGTATACATGTAGAAGGCCTACAATTTTGCTAAAAAAAAAATGTATTATTTTGTCATTTTGTCAAAAATAGCACAGGTACTTCCTTAGTCATAAGAAACGTGTGTACTAAGTGTTATAATCATCCATTGACAACTCACAACTGCAGCAAACTTTCCATGTACATATACATGTAGAAGGCCTACAATTTTGCTAAACAAAATAAATCTTATTTGTCCAAAAAATATTTCATCTCCAAAATAGCACAGGTACATCCTCTAATCATAAGTGCCATATCAGCCAGTGACAACTGACAACTGCAGCAAACTTTCTATGTACACATGTACATGTGCATTTCAGGTGAACAAAAAACTCTATCATTAGAGCACTCATAGAATCCCCTGGTGGTGTGCCATAACTACACCCACCGGTGGAATACCCACCTCCCATTTTCTTTCCTTTTTTTCCTGATTTTTTCTTGATTTTCTTTTTAATTTAGTAACCAAAAATCTTATCATTTCCAGGGAAGGGGCACTGACACCAACAGCGACATCCTCTTTCCCCATCTCACAATATCTCCCCTCACTTCGTAAGGAAAGATAGAGTGCTTTTTGACAGTAAACCTTGCCAAGAGAACTTTAACTTGATTCTGTGGCAACTTGAGTGCCTCAGTACCATTTGGATGTCAGAGGGAATTCATGAGGCATGCTTCAAACTCCATTTATAAATTACAAGGGAAGAGGTGCCGACATACTGACTGCGTCACATGACTTCACAGAATAGTCTTCTGGTTAACCTATTCTAAAGCATATACCAAGAATCTAACGATTCGTGATATGTGTTGTATCTCAGGTACGCTTTTATGTACCTGTTCATGCGGCAACTTGGATGATATGACCACACGGCCCCTAGCACCGGCATAAGCGGTAAGTCACGAGTCACCTAAGTACGTTCAGTACAAGGGGGATACCTCTTCTGTATACATACATGCCATACTGGCTTGTAAATGAAAGAGGAATATGGCAATGTAAAAGCCTTCAGACTGCAGGCTATGGAATTGTGTAGCTTCAACTAAAACTTGCCATTTCTTCAGTTTATACTGCTCAGCAAATGTCTTCACACTGTGCAGAGAGGCTAAGTCCAACTTCAGGATCTCAAGCGTGGCTTTAGGATGCAAGGCGAGGATGTTACTCTTGGCTTCTTCTGCAGCGGCTATGTTACGACAGGCCAACACAACATGACAACCATGTGCGGCCAGAGATCGACATGTTTCGTAACCTGACAAAATATAAATACAAAGTTATAATAATTAAACTACATACAGTCAATCGAATACGATCGACGAGGCATCCCTTTTGCATGTTAAGTAAAGTAAACAGTCATTATTTGTGAACAGAGTAAAAACGTAAAACTTTGGAAAAACAGTTTTAACATGGTCCCCCAGGTGGTGCCACCAGACACCTACAGGCGAATCAGAACAAAAACATTCCCAAAAGATAACTTGAGGGAGTACCCACATACCAATGTGGAAAGAATCCGTGCAGGTCTTACTGTCCGGAAATGCAATTTTACCTTGGCCCACAGGTGGTGCCACCTTTCAGCAGATTGGCACGAAAAACAATCCCAACTGAGATCTCGAGGCAAGATCCCCGACATTGGAAATAGAAAATTGAATCTGTTCAGTTTTACCAAAATGTTAAATTGGCCCACAGGTGGCGCCACCTATAAGCAGATCGACATGAAAAACATTCCCAAGCGAGACCTTCAGGCAAGGTACCAATATACCAAATTTGGAAAGAATCTATTAAGTTTTTAAACGTTATTGTCTGGAAACAATTTTAAATTGGCCCCCAGGTGGCACCATCAATATGTTGATCGGCATGAAAAACATGCCAAGCGAGATATTGAGGCAAGGTACCCACACACTAAATTTGGAAAGAGCAAGAATCTTTAAGATTTCTAAAACTTATTGTCTGCAAGTGCAATTTTAACTTGACCCCTAGGTGGCGCCACCTGGAGGTGGATTGGCACGAAAAACAATCCCAAGCAAGATCTTGAGGCAAGGGGCCTACTTATCAAATTCGAAAACATGGGGCTCTGCCTGATAAATCAAGCCCTTTTGGGGTTGCAATTCATTGAGGGGTGGCATAATCATACCAACATTGCAGACTACACACAATTTTTAGCTTTCTGCCAAGAAAAATTGGATACATAAGCTCAAACGCAATATATGAGGGTCGGGCGATGGTTAGTTTTGGACACTCCCAAGGGTAGCGTAAGCTTCAGGAATATATGAAGGTATGGGTTGTGTGGACACAAATATGGTTCATGCAAATGCTTTGTGGTAAATCATATAATGTGGAACACAATTATTTGAAGGGCAAAATTGAAGGAAATGGTGTCCTTCATTTAAGGCGACATGAAATTCAAAACTAATAGGGAATCGATACTGCGGGGGGCAGTTATTTCATATTATCCCTTACTGTCCAGAAGTGTCACACTTCATGTGGAGTGTGCCTAGAAGTGCCTCTGAAGAGTACACTGAAAAGGCACTTCAACAACAGAGAAAAACACTGGCACACTGGTACTTCATTAGAAAAAGGCAGTAGCCAAGGGACTCCTCAAAGACATTTCATGGACTTTGTCAATTTCATAGCAAAAAATGATGGACTTCAGAGACACTTCTCAGACTTGGTTTTTGTTCAGCATAATCCAAGGTACTCATCAAAGACACTTCATGGACTTTGTCAGTTCTTCAGCAAAACTTGGGGGACTTCAGGGACACTTCTGAGACTTAGTTATTGTTCGGCATAATCTAAGGTACTCCTCAAAGACACTTCTTGGACTTTGTCAGTTTTATAGCATAACTTGGGGGACTTCCTCTTACAAAAAATATCTTATAGGACCCTTTTGAAAAATGCTATAAGATTCTAAAAAATGCTATAAGATTCCGAAAAATCCTATAAGATTCAACCCAATAGGATTTCTAGATTATTGGAATTTTCCCACAAACTGTTACAGTAACATAACATTATAAATTAGAACTACGTGTATACAACTTTCAATGATATTAATTAGCTCTGGGAATATCCCAGCTTAAAGTTGGCCGATTTGATTTCACTCAGTGACATCAAATCTCATTTCAATGAAACCACTCAACATCAAATTTGTACTTCACAGTTCAAAATAGCTGCAACTGTGTAAAATATTCACATGTGGTTCCTGACATATTACTCAGAACTGTGAACACTTTTTTGGATCTTTTAAAGTGATCAGTACCATGGGTTTCTATTTGAATAAAATAAAGATATTAATAATATCAGTCTCTTACATATTATTGTTATCTAAACAGTATCATATTAGATAAGAAATCTTCTTGAATTCAGATTTTATAATCATTCCAAATCCATGATTTTAAAGTAAAATTGAACAAAATGGGAAAATAATGTCAGCAACAAATACGAAGCTGCGCATCTGAAAACCCCTCGGCTCTTGGCGCCAGCCATTCATAATGTATTCAATTTAAAACAAGACTTCAGGAACACCAAGCAGTCAAGTAACAAATATACAGATTATGAAAAATTTTGCCATTAGAAATGGCCTCAAACGTTTCCGTCCAATCAGAGAAACCGGTATTCATTACATAAGTCTGTTGATGCATCGATGATGTATACCAAATTTTACATCGAACATTTGAAAATTATCTGAGATAGAGATCCCTAATGATTTCACATAAATTAAAGATGGCCGCCCATCCTTCCCACCACTCAGAGAAACTGATGTGGTTATTCATTGCAAGTCTCTTGATACATAGATTCTGTATACCAAGTTTCATATAGAACACTGAAATGGTATCAAAGATAAACATCATTAAAGATTTTGCATAAATTAAAGATGGCCACCAAGGTTTCTGCCCAAGCAGAAAAACCAGAACTGTCTATTGATACATCGATGATGTATACCAAATTTTACATTGAGCACTTGAACCGTATCAAAGATATAGATCATTAATGATTTCGCATAAATTAAAGATGGCCGCCCATCCTTCCCGCCACTCAGAGGAACCGATGTGGTTATTCATTGCAAGTCTCTTGATACATCGATGCTGGATACCAAGTTTCATATAGAACACTGAAATGGTATCAAAGATATATATCATTGAAGATTTTGCATAAATTAAAGATGGCCGCCAAGGTTCCGCCCAATCAGAAACGCCAGAACTGTCATTTATCGTAAGTCTATTGATGCTTCGATGATATATACCAAATTTTACATCGAGCACTCGAACAGTATCAGAGATAGAGATCATTAATTATTTTGCATCAATTAAAGATGGCCGCCCATCCTTCCCGCCACTCAGAGGAACTGATGTGGCTATACATTACAGATCTCTTGATACATCGATGCTGTATACCAAGTTTCGTATTGAACACTTGAATGGTATCAGAGATATATATCATTGAAGATTTTGCATAAATTAAAGATGGCCGCCAAGGTTTTCACCGAATCAGGGAAACTGGTTTGGTCATTCCTTTGAAGTTTCTTGATGCATCGATGATCTATACCAAGTTTCACACTGAACAGAGAAATGGTACCTAAGATACACAAGATTAATGATTTCGCATAAATTAAATATGGCCGCCAAAGTTTCCAACCAATCAGGTCCAGATTCAATAGGGTTCTGGGTCATGAGCATATGGATGTGCAGTGCAAGTTTGGGGTGCCTAGGGTAAGTCGTTCTAAAGATATCTTGGTAACAAGAAAGCTGTGATGGTTTCGCATAAATTAAAGATGGCCGCCAAAGTTTCTAACCAATCAGGTCCAGATTCAATAGGGTTCTGGGTCACAAGCATACGGATGTGCACTGCAAGTTTGGTGTGCCTAGGGTAAGTCGTTCTGAAGATATCTTGGTAACGAGAAAGGTGTGACGGACAGACGGACGGACGTACATGACGACGACAATACCCTTCGGCCAAATTTTGGCCGAGGGGTAAAAAAGCCCATTAAAGAATACTTTATATTATCCTCTTCATTATTATCACTTGCTTAAATATAATATATATAAACTATCTCGTCAAAATGGGTGGAGTTATCTGCCCTTGAAAATTTAATTGAACACCGGGGGCGCCACCAGTCGACAACAAACAAAATGGCTGACAACTGCAAAAAACAGATGGATTTGTTCATGTTAAGCTAGAACTATGGAGGTTTGAAGAACTGTATTGCAGATGATGATGAGTGCAGCTAGTGATATGGTAAGTAAATTATGAATATAACTATAATTTTTCTGTTTTTCATAACTTAATAAGCAAAGAACTGAGCTGAACAGTGATGTAGACCAGGGAGTATCCGCTAAGTTTCCCTGGACATACATTGACATAATAATGTACTTCACCTTATAATTGCAGTTAAATTTAATGAGTCATATAGCATGGCTTTCACAAAGAAATATCCATATCTCTGTCTCAATATCACTTTCAGATCTACCCAGGTTCATCAAGGCAGTGTGAATTGCCATTGTTATGATGTGTGAATTGTCAGCTTGGAAACCCCAGGCTTGGGGACCTCATATGAAGATTGGCATGCACCCCTGGAGGAAATCCCCTGAGGGTGAGATATTTTTATCACAAAACTGCTTGTATACTACCTGTTCATGTCAAAACAGGTGGATTTAACTGGTTGGGGGGATGGTAGCTCTAAATAAATTATCTTGTTGTTTTGAACTGTTTATTGATTTATAAAAATTTTGTTCCTTGCAGAAGATTGTAGAATATTTCTATACCAGATTTTTGACAAAATGGTGAAGAAATATGTTTTAAAATATATTGATAATAAAATGTTAGCATAACCTATCTTTAGCTATAATCAGAAAAAGTATAATCAATTATGATTAGACTTTTCATCATTATAACAGGCTATATTTTCCTTGTCTATTGATTGCATACATTTATTTCATTTAAAAAAATTTAAGAAAACAATTTGTAGTTAATAAGCATTTATTTGTTATTTGAAACCCTGTATGGAGATTTTGTTGAACCAGAAATTAACAAAGACAAATTATAAAAATTCACATGATTGTTTCTCTTCAATTCTAATGGCTTCTTACATTGTATACTTTCATATTCCAAAATACAGCTGCTACAAAGAACTCGGCTCACTTCAAGCAGCCACTCGACTGATGGGGAATTTAATGAGCACACCTAGGTATGGTTGATTTCTTCATAGTGTATATTGGTTAGAACGTCACACAAACTGTTTATCTCCCTTGTTGTATATCATGGAGTACTAAAGAAAGGATAATAGACATCTTCGTCAATCTTTTGTATATCGTACGGATGTGTTCCATTCTTTACCCTTGATGGTAGTCAACCTATTCAATCATCCTGAGTGTATTAAATACGAAGCTGCGCATCTGAAAACCCCTCGGCCCTGGGCGCCAGCCATTCATAATGTATTCAATTTAAAACAAGACTTCAGGAACACCAAGCAGTCAAGTAACAAATATACAGATTATGAAAAATTTTGCCATTAGAAATGGCCTCAAACGTTTCCGTCCAATCAGAGAAACCGGTATTCATTACATAAGTCTGTTGATGCATCGACGATGTATACCAAATTTTACATCGAACATTTGAAAATTATCTGAGATAGAGATCCCTAATGATTTCGCATAAATTGAAGATGGCCGCCCATCCTTCCCACCACTAGAGAAACTGATGTGGTTATTCATTGCAAGTCTCTTGATACATAGATTCTGTATACCAAGTTTCATATAGAACACTGAAATGGTATCAAAGATAAACATCATTAAAGATTTTGCATAAATTAAAGATGGCCACCAAGGTTTCCGCCCAAGCAGAAAAACCAGAACTGTCTATTGATACATCGATGATGTATACCAAATTTTACATTGAGCACTTGAACCGTATCAGAGATATAGATCATTAATGATTTCGCATAAATTAAAGATGGCCGCCCATCCTTCCCGCCACTCAGAGGAACCGATGTGGTTATTCATTGCAAGTCTCTTGATACATCGATGCTGATACCAAGTTTCATATAGAACACTGAAATGGTATCAAAGATATATATCATTGAAGATTTTGCATAAATTAAAGATGGCCACCAAGGTTCCGCCCAATCAGAAACGCCAGAACTGTCATTTATCGTAAGTCTATTGATGCTTCGATGATATATACCAAATTTTACATCGAGCACTCGAACAGTATCAGAGATAGAGATCATTAATGATTTTGCATAAATTAAAGATGGCCGCCCATCCTTCCCGCCACTCAGAGGAACTGATGTGGCTATACATTGCAGATCTCTTGATACATCGATGCTGTATACCAAGTTTCGTATAGAACGCTTGAATGGTATCAGAGATATATATCATTGAAGATTTTGCATAAACTAAAGATGGCCGCCAAGGTTTTCACCGAATCAGGGAAACTGGTTTGGTCATTCCTTTGAAGTTTCTTGATGCATCGATGATCTATACCAAGTTTCACACTGAACAGAGAAATGGTACCTAAGATACACAAGATTAATGATTTCGCATAAATTAAATATGGCCGCCAAAGTTTCCAACCAATCAGGTCCAGATTCAATAGGGTTCTGGGTCATGAGCATATGGATGTGCAGTGCAAGTTTGGGGTGCCTAGGGTAAGTCGTTCTAAAGATATCTTGGTAACAAGAAAGCTGTGATGGTTTCGCATAAATTAAAGATGGCCGCCAAAGTTTCTAACCAATCAGGTCCAGATTCAATAGGGTTCTGGGCCACAAGCATACGGATGTGTACTGCAAGTTTGGTGTGCCTAGGGTAAGTCGTTCTGAAGATATCTTGGTAACGAGAAAGGTGTGACGGACAGACGGACAGACGTACATGACAACGACAATACCCTTCGGCCAAATTTTGGCCGAGGGGTAAAAAACTGGATTGCATGTCATATGGAACCATATATACAACTGATCAGGTTTTAATTATATGCATGTATTTATCGCCACAGGCCAAGAAGTCCACAATTCAGACTGGTTGGTTTCAGCAAAGGTTGGATTACGTCCAAGTGGACCTCAGGGCAACTAAACCAAACTATTCTTCGAAAGATCTGCTGCTTCAAGTTCAAGTTGGACAAGAACACAGTCACCCTTGAATAATAATACTAATACTGCAATAAATTCTCATACCAAAGACTGCATGTAAATACATACATATATAGTACTGTGCTGTATCTTGTCTCAAGGATTTGTGCTATTTAAACTACACGTTTCTTGTTGAGAACCATCAGGTTTATTGTAAATATTTTATGATGTACTGTTTTGTCTCACTCTCAGTGTTTTCTCTAAATAAACCGTTCTGTGCTCAAATATATATTTGTGTCTTCTTTTCCGGGAAAGTAAATATCTCGTGGCTATACATACCTTTCATTACACGGATTTGCTATGATACAAATAACGTACTTCAAGAGCACTTCAGAAGTGCATATGAAAGGTATCCTTCTGTAGAAGAGTGGATGAAGTGCCTTGCCATATAAGGACATTGAAATGCCTCAAATATTCTAATTAGGTACTTCAAGAGCACTTCAGAAGTGCCTATGAAGGTTACCCTTCTGTGGAAGTGCCGATGAAGTGCCTTTGCAGTACTTAATTAACATATTTGAGGCACACTTCAAAAGTATTTCCAAGTGACTTCATTGTGACTTCAATGCCCTTATATGGCATTGCTACAAAACAATACCCACACTGCAAGCACACTTCTGACTCTGAGCCTTGCACTTCAAGGTTAAAATATGGCCACACTTAGTTACTTCAAAGTTACTTCAAAGACACTTCTGGACAGTAAGGGATATTTCTGAAATGACAAATGGTTCGTGAAAAAGCTTTGAAGCAAATCATATGATGTGGAATAAAAGGATTTGATAGCAAAATTGAAGGAAATGGTGTCCTTCATTTAAGGTGACACGAAATTTGAAATTAACAGGAGTTCGGTACTGCCGGGATTCCTTGCCAGTTATTTCATATTATATTTCTGGAATAAAATATAGTTCGTGCAAAAGCTTTCACATAAATCGTATGATGTGGAATAGAATGATTTGATAGCAAAATTGAAGGAAATTGTGTCCTTCATTTAAGGTGACACGAAATTCTAAACTAACAGGAGTTCGTTACTGTGGGAATTCCTCAACAGTTATTTCATATTATATTTCTAAAATAAAATATGGTTCGTACAAAAGCTTTGGGGTAAATCATATGATGTGGAATAGGAGGATTGATAGCAAAATTGAATGAAATGGTGTCGACACAAAATTCTCAACTGACAGGGGTTTGGTACTGTGGGGACCCCCGCCTGTGATTTCATATTGTACTTCTGAAATAAAATAATGAAATAAATAACCTATTAGTAATTACTATAAAGGAATATATTGTAGGTGATTAGGCATGTGCGTGCATGTGCGTGTGTATGAACAATGTACACTGCATCTCAAACCTTAGGTAGGTTAGTATCACATGAGACTGAGAAGCTGTGGGGATAAAAAAAAGATAGTGCCACGGCACTGTAGCTCATCTGTCTGTAACTGGAGAAAGTAGCTGTGAGAAATTTTTACTAAAGAACTGCAATAGATGAGTTTCTAACTTGTGTTGTCCCCCCTGAACACTAAATGAGCCATGCAGTTATTTCCTGAGATTTCATGATAAAGTTTCATGGGAAATTCAAGATGCGCCATATCGGATTTTCGAAATGGACTAAAAAAGGTATCTTGCACAACTGGACCACATCCATGCAGTAATATCCTGAGAATTCACGATAACAAAATTTTATGGGGAAATTCAAGATATATTGGATTTTCGAATCGGACAAGAAAAGGTATCTTGCTTAACTTGACCCCAAGGGGAACCTGTGTATCAAATTTGAGAAAGATCAATGCTGTAGTTCCTGAGAAACCGCGATAAAGTTTCATGAGGAAATCCAAGATGGCCGCCTGGTGGCCATATTGGATTTTGAATCAGAGCAGAAAAGGTATCTTGCAAAACTAGACCCCAAGGGGAACCTGTGCACCAAATTTGAGAAAGATCCATGCAGTAGTTCCTGAGAAATCGCAATAACAATGTTTCATGGGGAAATCCAAGATGGCCACCAGGATTTTTCAATCAGACCACAAATGGTATCTTGCACCGTAGTGAGCTAGACCCCAAGGGCAACCTCTGTACCAAATTTGAGAAAGATTCATGCATTAGTTCCTGAGAAATCACGATAACAATGTTTCATCTGGAAATCCAAGATGGCCGCCTGGTGGTCATATTGGATTTTTCAATCAGACCACAAATTGTATCTTGTACAACTAGACCCCAAGGGAAACCTCTGTACCAAATTTGAGAAAGATCTATGCAGTAGTTCCTGAGAAATCGCGATAACAATGTCTCATCTGGAAATCAAAGATGGCCGCCTGGTGGCCATATTGGATTTCTGAATCAGACCAAAAAAGTATCTTGCACAACTAGACCCCAAGGGGAACCTGTGTATCAAATTTGAGAAAGATCCATGCAGTACTTCCTGATTAATCACGATAACGAAGTTTCATAGGGAAATCCAAGATGGCCACCTGGTGGCCATATTGGATGTTCGAATCAGAGCAGAAAAGGTATCTTGCACAACTAGACCCCAAGGAGAACCTGTGTTCCAAATTTGAGGAAGATTCACGCAGTAGTTCCTGAGAAATCGCAATTACAATGTTTCATGGGAAAATCCAAGATGGCCGCCTGGTGGCCATATTGGATTTGTGAATCAGACCACAAAAGTTATCTTGCACAACTTGACCCCAAGGGGAACCTGTGTACCAAATTTGAGAAAGATCTATGCAGTAGTTCCTGAGAGATCGCGATAACAATGTTTCATGGGGAAATCCAAGATGGCCGCCTGGTGGCCATATTGGATTTTTGAATCAGACCACAAAAGGTATCTTGCACAACTAGACCCCAAGAGGAACCTGTGTACCAAATTTGAGAAAGATCCATGCAGTAGTTACCGAAAAATAATGATGACAAGATTTCACTGGCAAATTCAAGATGGCCGCCATGGCAGCCATATTTAAAATCGTATCGACATGGCATGAACAATTCTGGTGTACTCATTGGGGGGAACATGCATGCCAAGTTTCAGCTTAATCGGCCAAGCGGTTTCAGAGAAGAAGATGTTTACGCACGACGGACGACGCACGACGGACAATCAGGCCATGATATAAGCCCATCCGGCCTTTGGCCCAGACGAGCTAAAAATTTTACATTTGGTGCCCCAGGGGTGGGAACATCCCCCCGAGGGAGATGCATAGGTTGAATAAGTGTAGCATCCTGTAATCTCCCGGAATATATGAGATTTTTTTTGGGGGGGGGGGGGAAGAAGCCGGGCGGGCAGGGCTCGGTTCAGGAAACATAGCTTAAGGCCGAGAAGCTGTGGACAGGAAAGATGTTCTAAGTCCAAAACTTTGACAACTTTTTCAGATAGGGACAGGGACAGGGCCGAAAACATGGACAGGAACAGGAACACGGACATCCACAGACATCATGGCAACGATTTGGTGCAAGACTCACGAAATATATTTTTTCAGATAGGGACAGGGACAGGGCCGAAAACATGGACAGGAACAGGAACACGGACATCCACAGACATCATGGCAACGATTTGGTGCAAGACTCACGAAATATATTTGACAA
Organism: Hanleya hanleyi; assembly: GCA_036873755.1. Taxonomy (NCBI): domain Eukaryota; kingdom Metazoa; phylum Mollusca; class Polyplacophora; order Lepidopleurida; family Hanleyidae; genus Hanleya; species Hanleya hanleyi. Next base: position 30,889 of record JAVTVY010026053.1, on the reverse strand, counting down.
AGGATCTGCTGCAAGTTGAATTGTCAGTCTTTTGTCCAGGATATTACCTTTTCAATGGCAGGTCTTACACCAAAGCCTTGCCGACATCATTTAGATCTCTATGTCGAGCTTTCCGCAGCTGAAGCTACAGGCTCGATAAAAATCTGTTCAGTTTTTCAGGAATTATTGGCCACAAATGAAATTTTAACTAAAGGTGGATAAGCACAAAAAAGTCACATGGTCTTGTTACCTGTACCTCCTGGATTTGGAACGGAGATGTTCTTGAATTAATGTATCTATATCAGTGGCTTTAAAATCTGCAAGGCCACCATCTCTGATTAATTTGTGGGAGAAATGTATATACATGTACATGTTCCAATGCCTAATATCACCATACTGTACACAATTGAATGGCATGGCTGTAAACCAGGAACTGAATGTACTTTAAATGCAAATGGATTCAGAGGTCACACAGGTCCAGATGGAAAATTTGCGTATAATAGAAATTGTTGAAAAAACACAAGTATCCAGTTTTTGGACAGAGCTGAAAAAGAATAGGTGTCTTCCCCTACACAGGAGCAATATGTGCAATACATTTGAAGTTGACTGATGAAGGTATTCAGAAATTATGCGACGGAAAAGATTGAACAAAAAGGAAAGTTTGCATATAAGGGGATTAGTAGATAAAAACCCAGTTGCCAGTTTTGAGCAATGCTAAAAAACAATTCTGCTGGTATTATTCACATATGGTAAAATACCTATTCCAGCATTGGCACCAGTCACAATAGCATATTTTCCAGTCAAGTCTCGCCCCATCAGAATCTGCATTGCCGTACTATTGCCATCAAATATCTGCCTGAAATCATTGTGGGAATCTTTCACTTCCTCTGCAAAGGCAATTCGAGGATCAGTGTATGTGGTCTTCTGATTGTTATGGCTGCAATGACAGAGAATTGAGAGTACTGAGAACAGTACATGCAGCATTAGGTGTCAAGGTAAATACTAGGCAAAGATTTAACTTAGTTCAGCAATAGTGGAATGATCGAGTGCTGCCTTAAGGTTCTTCATAAATATTCTGTAAAACTTGCTTATTGTGAAATGAATAGGCTCGCCATGACATGTGCGTCTGTGTAAGCACCCAATGTCACCTCAGTTTTGTAGCTAGCTGTCAATTGCAATCCCCCAAATACACATATCTCTCTCCTGCCCACAACCTTTGTTACGGTAATTCCCCTAATAATTCAATCACAGGAAGTTCAGTTTTCAACTCTGTTATTCAAACACAGAGAATAAGTAACATTTCCATTCTTCATTTAAATTGAAGTAAAGTCATATAATGACAAAATGTGACACTTTGTAGCTGGTGCCATGAAGAATATTGCCAGATACAAGCCATTTTTGCAGCACTTCCGGTGATCGAATTCTTAGGGGAATTACTGTAAGCTTCCTAAATCAACATGGCAAACAATGTCACCTGGTCCTGGATGCCTACAAATTCTTTGTTCAGTGGCAATGCTCTGCATTTCTGGGTTGGGCCTGAACTTACTCTATGTAGGAGACGCAGCCTGTATCACTGACATTCCTCTCCCAGCCATAAGGTAACTCTGAGGGTAAAGATCACAAAAACAAAACAAAGTCACGATATCAACAACATGATGTTCACTAATACCAAGGGATGAACCAATAATTCTTAGAAAGAAGATTCAGTACGATAATTACTAACAGATTTCAAGACAAGTGTAGCACAGTGCAGTGCCTTGGTCTTTTACTTTAATAGCCAGGTCAAATTAAGACTACACAGAACACATTTTCTGATCAGAAAACAGTCTAGTTTATTTTTCATAGCTCTATAAACATTCCGTAGTCCAAATAAGGAGATGTGCAACTGTATAACCTCTTTAAAATACAAATTTGATTGGCTATTCGAAAGAAATAAACATTTCCCATTTCAAAATCAATGCCCAAAACTGTACCTCCCTGCAGAGGTAGATGGGATATGCTGGCTTAACCCAGTTTGATGTATAGAGCATGCCCTGTGCACAGATCTTCATCTGGTGTAGTAACCTCTGTGATAATTTCACAAGTCTATGAGCAGAAGAATAGGGATATCAAGGGATATAAGCAAGATGGTGATCTTGCTTGCTTGCTCGATTGTGCTCCTCCCCCATCGTTTGACTGCTACGCCCACTGAAGGTTCCAGTGCATCTATTCTGTGTGTGTGGTCATGTCTCTCAGATAGAAGTTTCTTGCTTGCTTGTTCGATTGCGTTGTTTGACTGCTACCGTGCCCATATTTCACGCTGGGCTGACACTAAAGGTCCCAGTGCATCTACTATGTGTATGTGGTCATGTCTCTCAGATAGAAGTTCCTTGCTTGCTTGCTCGATTGCGTTGTTTGGCTGCTACCGTGCCCGTATTTCACACTGGGCTGCCACTAAAGGTCCCAGTGCATCTACTGTGGTCCTGTCTCTCAGATAGAAGTTTCTTGCTTGCTTGCTCGATTGCGTTGTTTGACTGCTACCGTGCCCATATTTCACGCTGGGCTGCCACTAAAGGTCCCAGTGCATCTACTGTGGTCCTATCTCTCAGATAGAAGTTTCTTGCTTGCTCGATTACGTTGTTTGACTGCTACCATGCCCATATTTCACGCTGGGCTGCCACTAAAGGTCCCAGTGCATCTACTGTGGTCCTGTCTCTCAGAAGTTTCTTGCTCGATTGCGTTGTTTGACTGCTACCGTGCCCATATTTCACGCTAGGCTGCCACTAAAGGTCCCAGTGCATCTACTGTGGTCCTGTCTCTCAGATAGAAGTTTCTTGCTTGCTTGCTCGGTTGTGTTGTTTGACTGCTACCGTGCCTATATTTCACGCTGGGCTGCCACTAAAGGTTCCAGTGCATCTACTCTGTGTATGTGGTCATGTCTCTCAGATAGAAGTTTGAGAAGGTTGAATTGGCAGTCCATGCACAAGCTTCCACTATGTCATTGATGGATAAATTCTTCCAAAGACGTCAGGATGTCGCTAATGCACGGATCTCGTGTGAAGATGCTGTGGCCAGTAATGGTGGAGTTTTGACACATAGTTTGTAGGTCAACAATATAATCTTCTTGAACCAGGCACCTATAGCATTCTTTGTGATGCTCCTGGCTTCATGATAAAAACAGCAGTCGTCTATCTCTTCTCATGGGATCTGTCCGATGTTGTTAATGGCGAATTGCCCTCACCGGACACAAAAGTCTAAATTTGTGAAGTGTCGTGTCCAGAAATGTGGTCAAATAAAGAATCTCGAAGAGCCGCTGGACACAGGGTCTGCCTGACGAGTTGACTAGTTCTTAGTGAAGAATTCCAGTACTGGTCTGAATGAGATCTTCTCCCAATCTGCTGTTCACTTAAGGGTACGGAGCCCTCCTGCACACACTTTTACACATCCTCTAGAAGTTGTCTTTCAGCTAGAAGTATGCCTCATAGATGTGGTAATGTATATATTTCTTGAAAACACTTTTCTTAAGGATTCCAAATATATAAATCTGTTCACTGTAAACCTGTAGGTTGTGAAGATATTCGGATTTAAAAAAATTAATTTAAAATTGAAGTCAAATTTTTAAATGCTATTTTCCAAAAACTTATTGTAACTTTAATACTTCATCATATCCTGTAGAAAACAACCCAAACAAGTAATCCGTGTCTCAGTTTATCAGCTTTGGTCTAGTTCTCTTGTAATATACCGCCTTGATACTTGCCGATTCCAATGGCTTGAAGAGTGATCAAAGTAAGGCGCATGAGAATGACACCAGTCTGTCAGAAGACGAATGAGTAGTGGGCACCATGGACTTCTTGGCCACCACGTTACCATCAGAATGGTTATGCTTTCATGCTCAAGGATTTTGCGTAGAACTGTTTGGATTTGTGCTATCAGCAGAAAGACGTAGGCCACGAGATTCCCCCAACTGATGGAAAGCATTTGGACTGTCCAAGCTTGAGGATCCAGTATTGGACTGATGAATGTTGGAAGCTGTGCATTGTCCCTCGTTGTGACGAGATCCAGAAGAGGCTGCTCCCACACCAGCGCGATCTGATGAAATGCCGCAGGATGCAGGTGCCACTTTGTCTGAAGAATCTTGTCGGGATTTGACAGGCTGTCCGCAATCACGTTGAGATGTCCAGGTACATGACGGGCTCTGATGTGGCAATGAAAATGCTGGGGCCACTTGAATATTTTCCAAGTCTCTTGAAATAGCGGATACGATTTGGTCCCCCCAACTTGTTGATGTAATAAGCCACTGTTGTGTTGTCTGTGGCCACTAGTACAGTCTTGTGAATTAGTTGAGCTTGTCAGGTTTTGAGTGCTAACCTGATAGCTACCATTTCCAGGATATTGATGTGTTGTCTGGCTTGATTGGGTGACCATCTCCCGGAAGTCTTTATATCACTGAGATGGGAGCCCCAGCTGCATGGTCTGAGATGCATCGGTTAATAGGTGGAGATCTGGACAGAATGGCCAAAATGATTCCCCCCCCAGGAGGTGATCCGGTGCTGGGATAACATCATCTCTTCCATTAATAGGGCTTCTTTCAGGAGAACCTGCAGTGAGGACGTATCTGATCCAGATTCTAGTCCACCACCGGCAGTTTGCTGGGAAGTAGTGTCAAATACATGGCAGAAGCTCTGACAGTGTTGAGGCGTTTCACTGTGTCGTTCAATTAAGAATGACTTGCACTGACATTCCACTGCTGTCAGCAAATGCTTCGACTTCAGCGATGATGGAAAGGTTGATGGTGTTCCGGTTCCTTGGGTTGAGAGAATATAAATGCCATAGCACTGGTTTGACGTCGCCTCTGTTTTAAAAGATCTGGTTCCTGGTCCTTGTCTGGTGGGGTTACCGGTAACAACTGGTAGACTGCCACCACCTTAGCCTTTAATGTCAGCATGTCCTTGGTCTCCGAGTCCATGTCGGATGCTGATAACTGTGAATGATCTTCTGATGAGTCTGATAATGATCTGTGTCAGCGTTTGCGTGTTGGGGGAATAACCACAGGAGTACGGGGACTTTGATGCTCATTCCTCCATTTTCTCATGGACTCGCTGCCATCCTGATGTCTCATTCTTTGCTCCATCGACCGATCTCAATGGGATGAATGATGTGTATGGTGACCCGAACATCTACTGCATCTATACTAACAGCTCCGTGATCTTCTACGTCTCGGGGATCTATGCCGGGACTGTTCTGTGTTCCGGTCTGGAGACCGTCGTCTCGACCTATCGCAAATATGGCTCCGTCAGAGACTATTTTGCTCTTTGTCTGCTGAGGAAGTCTTGTGCTTAGAGGAAGAATCCGTCCATGCATGGCTACTGCCTTCGTCCCGGGTACGTCCCTTGTCCGATGTACATGATCTCTGGGTTTGTCTCCGGACCTGCTTTTAGGCTTGTTCGTAGTGCAGTCTGTGGCGTTATTCTGAGCTTGGCTGCTGTGTGACTCTGAAGTCCAATCTTTTTCCTGGGTCCGGTCTTAGTTTTGTCCCGGGGCCGGCATCCTGGTCACTTCCCGGTTCCAGCTTTTAGTGTTGTTTAATTTTTCTAAGGTAGGTTTTCCAGTTATTTCCAGGCTCAGGTCTTTAGCCTTACCTGTCGTGAATCATTGGCTTTATCCCCGATCCAGTTTTTCGCGTTGTCCGGCTTCTCCAGGACTAGCACTTTGGTCTTTTCCTCGGTCTTTGATCTTGTCCCGGATCTGGTCCAATTCCCTGGAAGCTTGAGGTAGTTCCCTTGAAGAAGTTAGAGATTTACTCCGGGTCGGGATATGTATCCGTTCACGGCTATGACTACGGCTGAGCGATGATCGTTAACGGCTACTCCCCGAGTTCGGCAATGGAGACACTCTGTGGTCGGCCCAACTTCCTGCCCGGCTATCACTACCTGAATCTAGACCCAATGAAGCTTGGAAGTTTGGATTTCGGCTGGTCTCTTTGGATGGGAAACGACTTTGACATGTGGCTCTTTTCCGGGCCCTGTCCACATATGAAAAGGGAAGGTTGTCTAGGTCGGGATCTTCGTCTGACCACCGGTCTTGCTTTGCGCTTGGTGGTATGCCTGAACTCAAATTCAAATCCACTTCGTCGATGACTTCCGGGTCCGGGGACTGGTATTGCCATGGAAGAACTCTTCCCTTAACTCTGGGGTTGCCATGGTAGAACTCTTCCCAGACCTCCATGTCCTTCTGCGCCAACTCAGTCAGCATAAGCTTCAAGGCAGCCCATCACTCATCCACTGACTTTTTAGGATCAGCTGTTGCCTGACCATCAATGCTTGACGGGTGATGTTAACAAGTATGTGGATCATTTTTAGGCCAGAAAATAAGGCATGAATCAAAACAGACGTCGGAGTTGATACTTGCGACATGCCTACACTCAGGTTTCCCACACCTTGGGGATTTCAAAATTCCAGACCTTTTCCATACCTTTTTCAAGACCTATCAAGTCTTTTTCCAGACTCAGTGGAGGCTTCAAATCAGCTATTACATTATACATTGCCAGGAAGAATTTTGAGACCGTTAGGTGATATGGATCAAAACTAGTCAAGCTCAAGATGAACAAATAACTCCTTTATTATGATGATGATGTACATTGGGATCACTGCACCAACTTACAACTCGAAAATCAAAGCATGTTCCAAATTGACAGAATGTTTCAAAAGCACAGAATGTTTCATTATCATAATGATGAACTTTTTTATTTAAAAATAAATTCACGTTTTCTTTCATTCTATGAAACAGAAATTAAAAGAATCAGGTTTATTGGTCATACAGACTCACTAAAGCCAGAGTAAAAAAAAAAAGACCATAAAAAAACAAAGACAAAAAAAAGACAATAAAAAAATTAAACGAAATGTCTGAAAAGTGCTCTAGTTCTGGAAATCTTGATTGGAGAATCCCTCAAATTAATTTCAGAATAATTGTTCATCTTTATATCGTTTGAACAAGTTAAAAAAAAATATTAGAACTGATAAGACAAAGCTAGAAAAATAATACCAAGGGAGACAACTTTTGTACAAGTGCTCTAGAAGTATTGAGCGGAGTTATCCCCCTTCAAAACGTTGCCCCTGGAAACCGTAAACCACGCAATTTGCTAGACTAGTACCCATCCACTGCGCATGACCCGCTATTGCTAAGCTTGTGGACCAGTATCTAATAATGAAAAGACGTAATGGTGGCCAAATTTGAGCCCATACCTTCAACATGGAGTGTTTATGAAATGGCTCGATGCGTAGAGGAAGTGCTACAGATGAATGTGAAAACTACCGCTCAAGATATGTGTCTGTTTCATCTTGCTTCACGACTTGATAACTGATGATGTTAAATAATGATATTCTGTAAAAGATTGTTTCTTTTATCGACCTTCAGTTCGGCCTTATCAAGAACAGGCTCTATCAGCTTGACCAGAGTGTCTGTGGGTTCGCGTCAGTCCGTAACGTCACAGCATAATTTTACACAACATCACAATACGACGGTATAATGAATTGTTAATCCGATTGTTGCATAACGTCACAAATACACGTCAACAGGTCATGACATCGCCGCTACAGTGAAGGTCGGCATTATTAGAAGCCTGCATACATGTCGTCAATCAGCCCAACGTTATTAGACGATGGCGGCCAGTCTAGCAATTTGCGTGCTGCTTGGAGATATTTTGTGTTAATTATCATTACCAATAAAGATTACAATTATCAACACCAGTTTTATCAGACTGTAGTAACTTACGAAGTGAATGACAGGTACACGATTCACACAAACGGACGAACCCACGAGGAGATGAATGAACTGGTGTCATCAAATACAACACCAGAAGTCAACTTCTTGACATGCGCGGTAACTAACTCTGCAAAAGTGCTGACGTAATACGCATTTACCAAACCACTTTATGTGTATTTTGAGCAAGGCCATCCATTTGCGTTGGTCACGACATCCCCACGTCTAGAGATTTTGATTTTTGACAAAAATAAATCTCCCAAGCAGGACAAATGCCCTGAGACTTCAGTGAAATTTTCGATTGCATGAATTATGGATGGATGCTATTTTTCCCCCGACCCCAAGAATGAAATTCAAGGACTTTTCAAGGCCGTGAACAGCTTTTTGCATTTTCCCGGCTTCTCCCGGTTCTCCCGACCGCGTGGGAACACTGTACACTAATTGTGGTCAATTTACTACTGTACATATCCCTAGTATCCGTTTTAATTTAGCAAAATACAGAAAAGTCTCTCCACGCATGTCTGTCTACTGATGGGCGTACAGCAGGAAAAGATGAAGGATAGATATAGACAGGAGCCATGGGGGGGGCTAGCCCCCCCACTTTTTGGAACCACAATGTTCTAAGTCCTATCTTAGATAGCACCAGTCCAACATTTACAGATCTCCAATCATGCCAATAGGAAGGAATAAGGCATTTAATGGAAGGTGCTTTTTGGGGCAATAAAGCACAGTATTAAGGGTCCTACTAAATGGTCCCCACACTGGTTTGATTTTTTATGCGAAATGGTCGTAAGATGGTGTTGACATTTTGAAACTGCAACTGTTTTTGAAAATGGTCCAAGTCTGAAAAGAATAAAATAACAATCCTCAAATATCATGTTTGCTTGAAAATGGCAATGGCCATGGTTTTTTTTATCCATGAACGTCAGAGTCAGATCACAATCGATTAGAGCGATTGTTTTAGGCGACATTCTTACTTTAACGCCGACAATATCAAGTTTAAAGCTACAACTTAACGCAGCGCAGTGTGGTAAGTTATAGAGAAATAGGCCACGATGCGGGACTGTCGAAGCCCATGGAAGCTCTGGGAGTATTACTTGTGTGGTTTAAATACAGCCTGACATTTAGCAACAGAGTTAGATACAGGGTCTCACAGCGTCCTTAAAAAGGACACAACTATAAAATCAAATGACCATTTTTCCACAAAATCAAATGACTTTATTTTAGAAAACTTATAGATTAAAGTGAATATCAGGGGCAAAAGGCACAGTAGCTTGTGTAAAACACTCAAAGAACACAAACTGACAATGTTTTGGCATGTTCAACACCATTTGAGTGATATTAGCCATTTTGCAAAATTAGTTTTTTTCAAATAACGACGAAGCTATTTTCAAACATGGACTTTGGTGAAAATCCTGCATCTAACCCTGAGCAACATTACTATTGGTTTCAGCGTGTTCAGAGACGGAATTTGCTAAAAAAAAAAAAAAATCTTTGTTTGGATGCCCAAACTCATGGTGCCCAAACCCATTATAACATGCTCAAAAACGGCCAGGATCAGGCCTTGAAACTGAAAGGACTGGACAGTATAGCCTGCCAATATCTCTTACCCCCTTTGACAACCTTTTTCTTGCCTGTTGAAGGGTGTTTCCACTGGGTTGAATGGTTCACATGGCTGGTGTAAAATATAAATATGTAACATTTTAAATAAGTTAAATGGTGATGTTCGCACAGGACATCAGAACTTTCGGAATAAAAGTTTCAATTACATATTAACAAGATAAAGCTATGTACAAACGTAATGATTGAGAGGTAAAACCAATCTCAAGAGCCTATTGTATAGGAAGTACACAATGAAAACAGCCTATGCCAGACAATTATAAACAGACTAACTGGCATAGCTATGGGTTGAATAGGTCTAATTGAACTAAGATTTTGTTCAAATTTAAATGTTTTTTCTCTGAAATGTACAATGACTCTTTGATTCTTTGTAGTCCAAATGATCATATATCCCTTCATTCGACAGTGATCTCCAAAGGTAGATTTCTGGTAGTACATGTACTTATTAGCAAGGTTGTGTTCGACATGGCAAGCGGTTTCCCCTATATGTAGAACTGCATTCACCACATTTAATTTGATACTTTGCTGCATAATTCTTCATCGCGTTTTGCATATGTTTTCAGTTATACAGATAATTTCAGTGGCATGTGGAGGCGTAACGTCTCCAATCCCATGTCACGCTGGGGGGGTCTGTCAGCCTGCCATCCATTTTCTGGGATCTGGAGCATATTCAGAGGTTTCTTTAATTCACATACCTTTTGGGCTATTATACTTATAAACACGTCTTAAGAGACAAATATGTTGTCAAACAAATTATCGATGAATAAACAATGTACCGGAGGCAGAACTTTTAGACACTTCCATCTGCCAGGGTGAGCACAGGCCCGTCGCTACCCTTTTTGCCTGTATATTTTTTACTTTTTTGGCATTTCAATCCATGTAAGGTATGTATGTAAGATATCAAACTCCAAGTCAGCCGAAAAAAATATGCTAAAATCCAGGAAATCAAGCGTGAACATTCAAAATTCTCCGGGGAAGAACCCTCCAAGGAAGGTGAGTGCATTCCTGAGATGGGAAATGGGAAATTGAAAACATTCAAATCCCTGCTTCAAAAATCCTAGCGACGGGCCTGGAGTGTCCCCTATGGTGCATTCACATTATTCATTCCCTTGGAAATTTTGAAATCAACTGTCTGTCACAGGTGTGCTCTGAAATCAGAAAAAATGGCATTCAACGAAACTGACATTAGTAACACAAATGATGTTAGCAACATTTTTCCTGGTGCTAAAAAGTATGTTTACTCACCACAAGATTGGTAATTTATTTGTACCAGCTAGACACTATGTATGTTGCTTGGACTACAAAACAGTGTTTGAATTTCTCTAAAGTCATCTACTGTGACAGATCTGACATTAGACACAAGTTTTATTTCACTTTCATTATTCCAATTTGCCCTAATTTTTTACTACACTGTAGCTTGAGGAGTCAATAGTGGTCAGATAATGACAAGTATGTAATGGTAACAGCTGATTCATTCTGTTTTTCTAAGTTCATCATCATTTGAAATGTTGCTAATGTCATTTTTGTTATGACAGATGAAAACAAGAGCCCAAGGGTCTTCAATATACGCCTGTATATCTGGAATTACACTGGTCCAAATTTCAAGGTTGTTTAATGGACTTGATCCCAATTGGTAGCTAGCAATCCAAAGAAAGGTGTTTCTAAGAATGTAACACATATCACATCTTATATTGAATGATAAACTAAAATGGGCTTAACACTTGGTAAATAGGTGACCTTGAAACAAGAGCCAAGAGCTCACAGATCCCACACTGAAATCGACAATAGTCGAACACAAGAAAATGGCAGTTTTCCTTCAAATGGATTAATTTTAGGTGAGAAAAATGCGAAGAAAGTCATGAAGTAAACCTTTGTTCTTGAGTTAATAAGCATAAAGGACTCCTCTCCCCGTTAAATTAGTAAATTCTATGGTTTTTATTTCACAACAGTTTAACTAAATGTAGCTGTTTCAAACATGGGAGACAACTCCACCGGACAAATGCCGTATACATGTAGGGAAGACAATATTCCAACCGAACATATATTGTCAGCTAAACTTGATTCAGTTTTGGGGGACTGAACTTGAACTTTGACAAATTGATCTCAAAATGAAAATGGCACCTCTTTGCCATGCGAGTAAGGTATACCCAAAGTTTGATACCAATTCATACAGTGAAACTAGAGATATAGCATGGACAACAAGTGTGAATGGATGGATGGACAGAATGCAACATCGCATTACACGGCCTCGTCTTTGAAAGGCATATAAAAATGTGACTTTTAATGATTTCTTGATTTTGGGGTCACAGTGACCTTGACCTTTGACCCTCATTTTGGTATGTAACACAATGTGTCCCTCCAATGTATCTGCTGGCACAAAAAACATTATTTTTTAATGATTTTTTGATTTTGGATCACAGGGACTCTGACCTTTGACCTTGACCTAAATTTTGGTACACAACACATTGTCTTCCCTCAATGTATAAAAAACTATAGATTTACTATGGACACAAAAAATCATGATTTTTAGCAACTTAATGATTTTGGGGGTCACAGTGACCTTGACCTTCGGCCTTGACCTACTCTTTCGATTCGTGATGCATCATGTCCCCCTAATGTATCAACTGACACAAAAAAGTACTTTTTAAAGATTTCTTGATTCTGAGGTCATAGTGACCTTCACCTAAATTTTGGTACATGAGAAATCGTCTCCCCTTGATATATCAATGGACACAAAAAAAATCATGATTTTTAACAATTTCATGATTTGGGGGTCACAGTGCCTTGACCTACCTTTTGGTATGTGACACATCGTGTCCCCCTAAAACATCTACTGTCACAAAAAGTTCTTTTTAATATTTTTCTGATTTTGGGGTCACTAACCTTTGACCTTCGACCTTGACCTAATTTTTAGTATGTGACAATTCATTTCCCCCTATTGAATCCACTCACAAAAAAATAGAAATTTTTAATGATTTCCTGATTTTTTGGTCACACCATCTCTGACCTCGACCTTCATTTGATATGCAACACATCGTTCCCCCTAGGGCATCCACTCAACAAAACTTAGAACTGTAGATAGAAAACTGTCAATGAATAATGATTTTCTGATTTTTAGGTAGGAGTGACCTTTGACCTCTGACCTTGACCTCAATTTTGGTACGCGACACATCGTCTTCACCTAGTGTATCCACTCACAAACATGAGATTGATCTAATCAAAACCCCTCGGCTTTCCCCAAGTGATTGAGAGAGAGAGAGAGAGAGAATTAAGGTTTAACGTCGCATTCAGCCAAGTGATTGAGACCCATGTGTAGTGTGAATTGGGGAAGAGATAGTTCTATGTAGGATGATCAAGATATACCGGTAGTTTGTTACATTTAGCCATATAGCCTATTATAGGACAGAAATAGAAAAATTATATATCTGTAAAGGGGCATAACTTTGTAAAATATGGGTCGAGGGGTGCCACTTTCGATAGGCATCTGACTTAGCACTCTGTAAATAAGAACGGAGACAAATAAGCTGTACCGAACACGGATCTGCAGATATAACTTGTACATTCAGCTACAGATAACAAAATCGGAGATTATTACATCCGAAAGGGGCATAACTCCATAAGCAAAGGCGAGTAATCCTTTGTTGGTTAATGTAGAATACAACAATAAGTTTCCAAAATCAGTAGCTATACCGAACACAGTTCTGCAGATATAGTGGGTTACATTCAGGCATATAGGACAGAAATAGAAATTAATATATCAGTAAAGGGGCATAACTCTGTAAAGTATGGGCCGAGGGGCGCCACTTTCGATAGTCGTCTGACACTACTGTAAAACTAGAGGTTCCGCTTTGACTCTTGAGTTGACGCTCCGGCATGAAGCCTATGCTGGTTGTTTTTTTGGGCAAAAACATACGTCTCCCCCAACCTCCCACCTTGCCTTGAATGGGCACATAATTTAAGGGAAAGTGCTATAAAATGATAGCAATAAGTATCTTAAACAAAGCTGCGTATCTAAAAATATTAATTACAAAGAAGCGATTTTCATTGTATATACATGTACAAGTAGATGAACGGTTGGACGGACATCGGACACGGATGAATGCATGCACACATACACTAAAACCTGATCAAATGCGGGGGCTATCCCAATGAAGCTTCCATCCAAGTTTGGTGAAATTCCATCCAATAGTTCTCAAGGTATCTTGCAGACAAAGCCTGTATATACATGTACAAGCAGATGGACGGACGGACGGACACCGGACGAATGCAGGCACACACACCAAAACCTAGTCAAATGAGGGGGCTATCCTAATGAAGCTTCCATCCAAGTTTGGTGAAATTCTGTTCAGTAGTTCTCCAGATATCTTGCAGACAAGCCCTGTATATACATGTACAAGTAGACGGACGGACGGACACCGGACATGGATGAATGCACGCACACACACCAAAACCTAATCAAATGAGGGGCTATCCCACTATAGCTTCTATCCAAGGGGAGTGAGATTCCGTCCAGTAGTTCTCAAGATATCTTGCAGACAAGGCCTGTACATACATGTACAAGTAGATGGATGGACAGGCGGACACCGGACACGGATGAATGCACGCACATACACCAAAACCTAATCAAATGAGGGGGCTATCCCAATGAAGCTTCCATCCAAGTTTGGTGAAATTCTGTCCAGTAGTTCTCCAGATATCTTGCAGACAAGCCCTGTATATACATGTACAAGTAGATGGGCGGACGGACAGACACCGGACATGGACGAATGCACGCACACACACCAAAACATAATCAAATGAGGGGGGCTATCCCACTGAAGCTTCCATCCAAGTGCGGTGAAATTCCGTTCAGTAGTTCTCAAGATATCTTGCAGACAAGGCCTGTATATACATGTACAAGTAGATGGACGGACGGACGGACACCGGACACGGATGAACGCATGCACACAAACCAAAACCTAGTCAAATGAGGGGGCTATCCCAATGAAGCTTTCATCCAAGTTTGGTGAAATTCCATCTAGTAGTTCTCCAGATATCTTGCAGACAAGCCCTGTATATATAAGTAGATGGACGGACGGACGGACACCGGACACGGATGAATGAACCCACATACACCCAAACCTAATCAAATGAGGGGGCTATCCCAATGAAGCTTCCATCCAAGTTTGGTGAAATTCCATCCAGTAGTTCTCCAGATATCTTGCAGACAAGCCCTGTATATACATGTACAAGTAGATGGACGGACGGACGGACACCGGACATGGATGAATGCACGCACACACACCAAAATCTAATCAAATGAGGGGGCTATCCCACTAAAGCTTCCATCCAAGTGGGGTGAAATTCCGTCCAGTAGTTCTCAAGATATCTTGCAGACAAGGCCTGTATATACATGTACAAGTAGATGTACAAGTAGATGGACGGACGGACGGACACCGGACACGGATGAATGCACGCACATACACCAAAACCTAATCAAATGAGGGGGCTATCCCAATGAAGCTTCCATCCAAGTTTGGTGAAATTCCATCCAGTAGTTCTCAAGATATCTTGCAGACAAGGCAAGGGGACGGACAGACATCCATCCAGACATCCAGACAGACGGACAGACAGACAGCACAAACACTAGATGTCTCCCCCCAACATAGTTGGGGGAGACATAATAAGAACCGAGACGAATAGGCTGTACCGAACACGGATCTGCAGATATAACTTGTACATTCAACTACAGATAGCAAAATCGGAGATTATTACATCCGAAAGGGGCATAACTCCATAAGCCGACGCGAGTAATCCTTTGTTGGCTTGTAGAATACAGGAATATAAATAAGTTTCCAAAATATAGTAGCTATATCGAACACAGTTCTGCAGATATAGTTGGTTATATTCAGGCATATGAGACAGAAATAGAAATTGATATATATGTAAAGGGGCATAACTCTGTAAAGTATGGGCCGAGGGGCACCACTTTCGATAGTCGTCTGACACTACTGTAAAATAAGAACCGAGACGAATAAGCTGTACCGAACACGGATCTGCAGATATAACTTGTACATTCAGCTACAACTAACAAAATCAAGATTATTACATCCGAAAGGGGCATAAATCCATAAGCCGAGGCGAGTAATCCTTTGTTGGCTTGTAGAATACAACAATATAACTAAGTTTCCAAAATATAGTAACTATACTGAACACAGATCTGCAGATATAGTTGATTACATTCAGGCATAAAGGACAGAAATAGAAACTAGAGGTTCCGCTTTGACCCTTGAGTTGCCGCTCTGGCATGAAGCCTATGCTGGTTGTTTTTTTAACAAAAACATACGTCTCCCCCATCCTCCCACCCTGCCTTGAATGGGCACATTATTTAAGGGAAAGTGCTATAAAATGAATGCAATAAGTATCTTAAACAAAGCTGCGTATCTAAAAATATTAATTACAAAGAAGCGATACAAGTAGATGTACGGATGGACAGACACCGGACACGGATGCATGCAAGTGAGGGGGCTATCCCACTGAAGCTTCCATCCAAGTGGGGTGAAATTCCGTCCAGTAGTTTTCAAGATATCTTGCAGACAAGGCCTGTATATACATGTACAAGTAGATGGACGGACGGACGGACACCGGACATGGATGAATGCACGCACATACACCAAAACCTAATCAAATGAGGGGGCTATCCCACTGAAGCTTCTATCCAAGTTTGGTGAAATTCCATCCAGTAGTTCTCCAGATATCTTGCAGACAAGCCCTGTATGTACAAGTAGATGGACGGACGGATACCGAACACGGATGAACGCATGCACACACACCAAAACCTAATCAAATGAGGGGGCTATCCCAATGAAGCTTTCATCCAAGTTTGGTGAAATTCTGTCCAGTAGTTCTCCAGATATCTTGCAGACAAGCCCTGTATATACATGTACAAGTAGATGGACGGACGGACGGACACCGGACATGGATGAATGCAGACACACAAACCAAAACCTAATCAAATGAGGGGGCTATCCCACTGAAGCTTCCATCCAAGTGGGGTGAAATTCTGTCCAGTAGTTCTCAAGATATCTTGCAGACAAGGCCTGTATATACATGTACAAGTAGATGGACGGACGGACAGACACCGGACACGGATGAATGCACGCACATACACCAAAACCTAATCAAATGAGGGGGCTATCCCAATGAAGCTTCCATCCAAGTTTGGTGAAATTCCATCCAGTAGTTCTCCAGATATCTTGCAGACAAGCCCTGTATATACATGTGCAAGTAGATGGACGGACGGACACCGGACACGGATGAATGCACGCACATACACCAAAACTTAATCAAATGAGGGGGCTATCCCAATGAAGCTTCCATACAAGTTTGGTGAAATTCCATCCAGTAGTTCTCCCGATATCTTGCAGACAAGCCCTGTATATACATGTACAAGTAGATGGACGGACGGACGGACACCGGACACGGATGAATGCACGCACATACACCAAAACCTAATCAAATGAGGGGGCTATCCCATGAAGCTTCCATCCAAGTTTGGTGAAATTCTGTCCAGTAGTTCTCCAGGTATCTTGCAGACAAGCCCTGTATATACATGTACAAGTAGATGGGCGGACGGACGGACACCGGACACGGATGAATGCACGCACATACACCAAAACTTAATCAAATGAGGGGGCTATCCCAATGAAGCTTCCATACAAGTTTGGTGAAATTCCATCCAGTAGTTCTCCCGATATCTTGCAGACACGCCCTGTATATACATGTACAAGTAGATGGACGGACGGACGGACACCGGACACGGATGAATGCACGCACATACACCAAAACCTAATCAAATGAGGGGGCTATCCCATGAAGCTTCCATCCAAGTTTGGTGAAATTCTGTCCAGTAGCTCTCCAGATATCTTGCAGACAAGCCCTGTATATACATGTACAAGTAGATAGCCGGACACCGGACATGGATGAATGCAGACACAAACCAAACCTAATCAAATGAGGGGGCTATCCCACTGAAGCTTCCATCCAAGTGGGTGAAATTCTGTCCAGTAGTTCTCAAGATATCTTGCAGACAAGGCCTGTATATACATGTACAAGTAGATGGACGGACGGACAGACACTGACACGGATGAATGCACGCACATACACCAAAACCTAATCAAATGAGGGGGCTATCCCAATGAAGCTTCCATCCAAATTTGGTGAAATTCCATCCAGTAGTTCTCCAGATATCTTGCAGACAAGCCCTGTATATACATGTGCAAGTAGATGGACGGACGGACGGACACCGGACACGGATGAATGCACGCACATACACCAAAACTTAATCAAATGAGGGGGCTATCCCAATGAAGCTTCCATACAAGTTTGGTGAAATTCCATCCAGTAGTTCTCCAGATATCTTGCAGACAAGCCCTGTATATACATGTACAAGTAGATGAACGGACGGACGGACACCGGACACGGATGAATGCACGCACATACACCAAAACCTAATCAAATGAGGGGGCTATCCCATGAAGCTTCCATCCAAGTTTGGTGAAATTCTGTCCAGTAGTTCTCCAGATATCTTGCAGACAAGCCCTGTATATACATGTACAAGTAGATGGACGGACGGACGGACACCGGACATGGATGAATGCAGACACACAAACCAAAACCTAATCAAATGAGGGGGCTATCCCACTGAAGCTTCCATCCAAGTGAGGTGAAATTCTGTCCAGTAGTTCTCAAGATATCTTGCAGACAAGGCCTGTATATACATGTACAAGCAGATGGACGGACGGACAGACACCTGACACGGATGAATGCACGCACATACACCAAAACCTAATCAAATGAGGGGGCTATCCCAATGAAGCTTCCATCCAAGTTTGGTGAAATTCCATCCAGTAGTTCTCCAGATATCTTGCAGACAAGCCCTGTATATACATGTGCAAGTAGATGGACGGACGGACGGACACCGGACACGGATGAATGCACGCACATACACCAAAACCTAATCAAATGAGGGGGCTATCCCACTGAAGCTTCCATACAAGTTTGGTGAAATTCCGTCCAGTAGTTCTCAAGATATCTTGCAGACAAGGCCTGTATATACATGTACAAGTAGATGGACGGACACCGGACACGGATGAATGCACGCACATACACCAAAACCTAATCAAATGAGGGGGCTATCCCAATGAAGCTTCCATCCAAGTTTGGTGAAATTCCATCCAGTAGTTCTCAAGATATCTTGCAGACAAGGCAAGGGGACGGACAGACATCCATCCAGAGAGACAGACAGACATCCATCCAGACAGACAGACAGCACAAACACTAGATGTCTCCCCCCAACATAGTTGGGGGAGACATAATTAATAAATCTGTAAAGGGGCAGAACTCTGTAAAATATGGGCCCAGGGAAGCCATTTTCGATAGGCGTCTGACTTAGCACTATATAAATAAGTGTTGAAAATTTGGTGGTTGTGTCTCAAGCGGTTTTGCCTAAAATGCGGTAACGGACGGCCGGACGTACATGGCGACGACAATACCCCGAGGCCAAAATGGCCGAGGGGTAAAAATTACAACTGTGGATAAGATAAGATAAGATAAGATAAGATAAGCTTTATTTAGAGTCGGGTTTACAAACATATAACATTAGCCCATGGAGGCTATTCATGCCGACTGTTTTAAAACAAAGAATTCTCATAACTAAAGAAACATATTAAAATAATTTACAAATACAAAATAATATTAAGATATTGATCATACACTAAATTGGCACTATCAGTGGTGTGACACAGACTAGAGTTTGTCCTTGTAAAAATTCAATATTTTAAACTGAAGCACTAGAACAAGAGGAACAACTACAATGTGTCCCGCTCCATAAACGTAACTGATTTTTAAACTCTCCATACCTCGTGCTTGCACGAGTGTGGTTTGGTAAACTATTCCAAACCTTAGTTGCGGAATAGCGAAACGACTTTTTACCGTAGCTCTCTGTGCGCACACATGGTATTTCTGAAAGATTTTCATATCGCATTTGGTAAGGAGAGGTCTTAATTTTAACAAGATTTCGTAACATTTCTGGTGATGTATCGTTCAATATCTTGAACACCTCTAGAGCCATACATCGCTGCCTACTCTCTGATAGCCTTACGCTATTAGCTTTTTTTAAAAGACTTTCATAGTTGTTCACAAAATCATTGAATACAAATCTTAAGGCTCTTTCCTGAACTTTTTCTACTTTCCGAGTATTGGCCTTACTACAAAAATGCCATACTAACGGACAATAGCTGAAGTTAGAAGATACAAAAGCATGGAAAATGACAAGTTTACATTTTGTATTGAGAACGTGGGATAATCTCTTCAGAACATTTATCTGACGTGAAGCTTTCTTACATAGGTTTGAAAGAAAACGTTCACAGATATAGACCGGACACGAGCACTTCAGTGTTTTCCTGTTTTTCAGGCCAGTGACATTTGACCTCTACCTTCATTTCGGTACGCGACACATCGTCTCCCCGTAGGGTATCCACTCACCAAAAATTGGAACTGTAGATAGAAAACTGTCCCAGATATAGACCGGACACTAGGGACGGAGAGACGGACGGAAACCGTCATCACATAATACGTCCACCTTTTGGCGGGCATATAAAAATGGCAGAAGAGAATACGCCTTCAGCAGGTCAGAGCAAAGGACTTAAATGAGATATATATTCCACTTGAGATATTAAATCCAAGTGTGGATAATATTTTCACCAGTTTTCATATTAAACAGCAATGGTAAATTTAAGCATCTGAATTACAAAACAAGATAGAATCTACTTCACAAAACTGCCAATGTGATTGTATAATTTTGCTGACTTTTTCTCGCCCAAATTATTCTCTGTGATATTGCAATTACATGCATTATCTTGCCATCACTAGTACATGTAGTTTGCCTGCAGACAAACAGAGAAAGTTGCAAAATATGCAAGCTCGAAAATATATGGAAGTATAAAAAAAATATTCGAAGTGGGATTCATGGCCATGCTCAGTAGCCGAGTCGAATTTTCCAGTCATCAAGAAAATATCAAACCCATACACAATACTACTTCACCATACATGTGCGTACTTTGCATAATACACTTTTCCATCCAGTGTTACTCTCTGCTGCCAGTCAGGAGGGACTTCTTCATCACTGCTGGTGTCCGCCAAAATATCAGAAGCTGTCGCCATTTCTGCAGTTACATGTATAATAGAGCAAAATTCTCAAGCTATAAACCTGATTTTTAACCTTGTTTCCATTGGCTGCGGTCCACACTTTAGATTCAGATTCAAGCTAGCTGTATCAAATGTCAGTACAGATGACAATCATATTGTGGATGTCATTGATAAATACTCACATCTCCTACATGTGCTGACCATATTGTACATCTCCATGCACCTTATATGGTTTGTCATCCTGCATGTCTATCTATAAAGTGAGATACCAGTGTTAAAATAAACACCTGGTGCCCCAGCAGTTGACAGGGCATCCTCGGCTAGAATGGATGGTAAATTCCCTAACAATTTGTCTTTTAAATTAAATTCAAAAACAGACATTATTAAATCAACCCACTTAATAAAATGATCTCGTCTATCCATGTTAACCCTTTGTTTACTGCTATAAGAAATATGTGGAGTGCGCGGAAATCCTTCATGGACCAAATCACAAATGGGGTAACTAGAACAAATTTGTGATTTTTGGTGGGAGCAACAGTGGTTACCATAGCAACTCAGTTGTTGGGACTAAAAAGTCCCGACGGTCAATATCGGACGGGCCAAAAATCGTCATTTTGGATGCTTTTTGTGTAAATCCATAGCAAATTAGACATGAATAATGTAACAAAATACGTTATTTCAATATATAACATCAAGGATTTGGCTGTAGAACCACCCTTTCAACAAAGATAAATAATTGAAACTAGGAAATGATTGAAACAAGTAATATTGTCCAGAAAGTGCTCATTCATGTTTGCCATTACAGTTTCCCAAGAGCATGCATTTTCATTTATGTTCCCCTGTCAGTCAAATATCAACAGCGATCACAGAGGAATTTGGTGAATAACATATTTGCGATGAATATTTAGCGGTCATACATGTAGCAACGGACAGTCCGACATATGGAAATCTTGATAAAGTCAGATGAAAGTAGCACCATTACCCATATGGTGTTTGTATGGCATGTTTGTATGGCATAAATCAGCTCGAGAAAGCAAGAATAAATAAACTATTGGCGGGATTTGAACCTTCAACCCTTCATACATGCGGATATAAGGTGCATTATGCATTACAATATGCCTCAACATCCAATTGAAATTTTATTAGTTTCATAACTTACACGAACTGGTGATTGATACATCAAATATTACCACTGGGACTTTTTAGTCCCGTTTCAAAAGGGTCTGATATTACCCAACGGGACTAAAAAGTCCCAAAACTAATTAACCTAATTTCGATAGGAAACTGAGCTGTTTTCCCAAAAATGAAACTAGCATTATGTTCTTGATGTTAGAAATCATTCATAAAAAAATTCCCAGTTAGACTGACTAAAAACTTCCTCAAACTAGAGTGCAACAATTTTCTTCTGAAATCCACTACGTTTTGCTGAGTGGGTTATCCGCGTGTCTGATGACGGCACCGATGGTTGTTCATCACAGCTCGCTATAGTTTGTTTCAGATAGTCGGGGACAACCTTCTGTGTGTACCTAAATGTCCCGACGGCAGGTTTGTGGAATTGACTGTGAGCTCAGTCACTTAAGAGGGGGTGGGACTTGTAAGTCCCGTCGGTAAACAAAGGGTTTTAAACCTTTGATCTTCATTATCAGATTGTGTATCCTTACTAATACCGAGTGTTCACCTTGGTACTGGAGAATGATGTTCTGGTGAGAGAACAGTTTACTCATGATAATCTTCTATGCCTAAATCATTTTTGTCATCTTTGTAATCAACAATATTTCCATCCAACTTGTCCTAACCTTGCTTTAATTGCCATCTGTATCATTTTCAATGCATTCCACTACATGAGTATTTGCTCTGAGCTTGTTCTCCAATGATATCATCAGCGAGGAGTTCAAGTACGAAAATGCAATATACAATTATCTAGCATGATATACGTACCCAGTACCCACCACTCTGATACGGACCTGGATAATGGCACACCCTGCTCTGAAAATATTAAGTTTTCTGATTTACACCAAACCTGTGTTTGAGGAGGTTGCAGACAATTCGGACAATAAAATGACATTTTTGTAATATTTCAACAAGAGGTAGTGTAGACCCTCAGCTTTCAAAAACATGAGGCAGCACCTAAAAGGTGCAACAACCCCTCAGCCAGACAGTTTTAGTCAGGGTATATTGGTACACAATGAATGAAAAATGCATATGTAAAAGCCTGAAAGATTTGGTTGACTGCAGAAGATGCTTTAGCAGTGGCTTGTAAAAGATTACAATATGATAAATTCAGTGTGGGATGTTGGATGCATTGAAGGATTATAATAAATATTTTGACATAGCGTGTGCGAAAAATATGGCGGAAGAACAGAAATATTCTGAACAAAAACAAAAGGCTTCTAGCCATTTTGGCTTTGAACCCTAATAATAATCTAAACAATAATAAAAGTCTTTGATAGCAATAACTGTATGAATCCCTGCGTACCTGTTGATTGTCTGTCTCTTTCCATCTGTGATCAAGCAGAGGATGAGGATGGGTGGATGGCAATCCGAACAGCCTTGTGATATGAATAATATGTTTCATGGACATCAAATTGTATATCTGTGAGTTTGAAATTGGTGAAAATCTGGTCAATGGTTGTCCTAAGATCTGTGGTTGGGGTGGGGATTAAGGGAAAGAGCCCATGCTCTTGGAAGAAGTCGTTTATCTTGGTTGTTTCAGCCGAGTCGACAGCAAAGTCATTGTTGAAGTCTCCAAGTATGACAACATTAGTCGCTGAACAGTGGCT
Organism: Hanleya hanleyi; assembly: GCA_036873755.1. NCBI lineage: Eukaryota > Metazoa > Mollusca > Polyplacophora > Lepidopleurida > Hanleyidae > Hanleya > Hanleya hanleyi. The sequence continues at coordinate 7,586 of JAVTVY010026053.1, read as the reverse complement.
CCTTAGTGATGTAGAAAGTCCGCCCAATCAGAGAAACTAGTTCTGTCATTCATCGTAAGTTTCTTGATGCACTGATGATGTATATCAAATTTTACATCGAGCACTTGAACGGTATCAAGAGATCATTAATGATTTTGCATAAATTAAAGATGGCCGCCTATCCTTCCGGTCATTTATAGGAACTGATCTTCATTGCGAGTGTCTTGATACATCGATGCTGTATACCAAGTTTCATATAGAACACTTAAATGGTATCCGAGATATATATCATTAAAGATTTTGCATAAATTAAAGATGGCCACCAAGATTTCCACCCAATCAGAGAAACCAGTTCTGTCATTCATCATAAGTATCTTGCTGCATCGATGATGTTTACCAAATTTTATATCGAGCACTTAAACGGTATCAGATATAGAGATCATTAATGATTTTGCATAAATTAAAAATGGCCGGCCATCCTTCCCGCCTCTCAGAAGAATTGATGTGGTTATTCAGTGCAAGTCAAGTCTCTTGATACATCGATGCTGTATACCAAGTTTCGTATAGAACACTTCAATGGTATCAAAGAAATACATCATTAAAGATTCTGCATAAATTAAAGATGGCCGCCAAGGCTTTCACCTAATCAGGAAAACTGATTCGGTCATTCCTTCAAAGTTTCTTGATGTATCGATAATCTCTACAAAGTTTCACACTGAACAGCAAAATGGTTTCCGAGATTACACAAGATTCATGGTTTCGCATAAATTAAAGATGGCCGCCAAAGTTTCCACTCAATCGGGTCCAGATTCAATAGGGTTCTGGGTAATGAGCATATGGATGTGCACGGCAAGTTTGGTGTGCCTAGGGTAAGTCGTTCTAAAGAAAGCTTGGTAACAAGAAGTTTCGTATAGAACACATCAATGGTATCAAAGAAATACATCATTAAAGATTCTGCATAAATTAAAGATGGCCACCAAGGCTTTCACCTAATCAGGAAACTGGTTTGGTCATTCCTTCAAAGTTTCTTGATGTATCGATAATCTCTACAAAGTTTCACACTGAACAGCAAAATGGTTTCCGAGATACACAAGATTCATGGTTTCGCATAAATTAAAGATGGCCGCCAAAGTTTCCACCCAATCGGGTCCAGATTCAACAAGGTTCTGGGTCATGAGCATATGGATGTGCACGGCAAGTTTGGTGTGCCTAGGGTAAGTCGTTCTAAAAAAAGCTTGGTAACGAGAAAGCTGTGATGGTTTCGCATAAATTAAAGATGGCCGCCAAAGTTTCCAACCAATCGGGTCCAGATTCAATAGGCTTGGGGTTGACCACCCAACAATTCTGTATAGCAAATTTGAAGTCTCTAGAAGCAACGGTTCGGTTTCTAGATCGATCACAAGAATTGTTGACGACCGGACGACCGACCGGACGGACGACCGGACGTACATGCCAACGACAAGACCCCGCAGCCTAATAGGCTGAGGGGTAAAAAGGATAAAATGTATGGAGTTACCAGGCTTATTTTTTCATAATCTGTCATTTGGTTTGGCCTAATTCAATGATTTTAACCCTACTATATCTATATATGGTATCAGATTAGGAGTTCCATGAACATTATGCCCGTATTATAGGAAGCTAAAAGGATATGTTCTTGTTGAAATGCCTCCATATACACTATAAAGCAGAAAATTTAATAAAATTGGAGTGTCACCAGGTTTTTCTTTAACAGAGTATTGGTGTCAACATGGCCAACTATGGTCATAGAGCAAAGTAAACCCTGATGCATGTAGGCCTATAACAAGTCAGTTTGCCAGTGCTCCTTTGTAGTGGCCTTAGACTGAATAAACATTTTTAATACACCCTAGTGGAAACCTTTAAACCACAGTGGAAACCCTTCAACTGCAGTGCATTCCACCTTGGTTGAAACGTTTACATGGCAATTGAAACGTTTTAGGAAACCTGATTCAACTAGATTTCCACTGCAGTGGGACCCTCTCCGCTGTTGAAAGGTTTCCGCCATGGTTTAAAGGTATCCACAGGAGTGTGAAGGTTTCCACCACAGTCTAAAGGTTTTCACCGCAGTGTAAAGATTTCCGCCATTGTTGAAAGGTTCCCACAACAGTTCCGCAGTTCAAAGGTTTCCACCACAATTGAAATGTTTACACCATGGTGGCAACCTTTTAACCATAGTGAAAAGGTTTCAACCGCGGTGTGAAAGTTTCCAAGAGTTTTGTTTGGTTCTCGGTGAAAAAATAATAAAGACATTTATGACGACAGTAGTAGTAAAAGGACAGATTCATATCCATTAAGGGGTGATAATGCTGTTGGCCCAATTCCTGGTTATTTTCTCCGATTTGAACATTTCTTCCCCTGAATAGATATAAATTTGCCCTTCAATGTTAACTGATATCTCACCTGTCATTTTCGGTGGCGTCATGTCCGGGTTAATTGAAGGACACGCCCCTTGATTAATATGCCTACAGATCACCTTCAGTTAATTGACATCTCCTGGAATGCATTTTTGGGGTAGGAGTATTGGGGTAGGGGTGGTCATTTTTTTCTTGTGGATCTTACTATTGGATGTACTCATTTTCTCTGTTTCACGCTGTAGAATACCATGGAAGGGGTCTCGTAACCATTGTAACCATTGGGTTACATTCGCTGAAAAGGGAGTGCGTGAGTGAATAGAATTTAATGTCGCTTTCAACAATATTTCAGCTAAATGGCGATGAACCAACTAAGCACCACCCAGCCAAGGTGTGTTTCTGCTAATTCAAAGAAGAAATCTTTGAAGCAGCATACCCTCCATCCACCCTATAAAACACTGAGGACAGCACACAAGACACAGACAGGACACTCATGGTGCAATAAAGACAAGTGATATTACAGTGCTAGACATTACATGATCAAGTTCCTGTAGGTTCTCAGCAAAATGCATTGAAGCAAGAGGAACCCGTGCCCACCCAACTACCCGCTTGCTGAAAAGTTCTGATTGTACATGCGCAGTGCATAGGCAGATCTGGGGCAGGTGCTTTGTTGTTGGATGGACTATCCTACATCCTAATGGGCCATGTGGGTTGTCAGTTTGAAGATATCGTGGGGGAGCATCCGACTGAACAGGTGTGTATGGGAATACCATCCATCTGCGCATGCACACCCATGGAGTAGTATAGAAATGGCATTGGAATGGACGTCTCGGGGGTAGAGATGAACCAATGGTGGTCCGAATGGGTCGTGCAAAATATTAGTTTGATGCACTTTTGGAGGAATATTCGACTGAAGTGGTGTTTTGTGAAAGTGCCGTCCATCTGGAAAAAGGGCATTGGAGCGGCCATTTTGGGGTCAAGATGGCCAAATATTGGTCCACATGGATCGTATGGGGTGTCGTATACCATTCATTGGGAGCATCGGATAGGATGGGTCACAGGTGTGTAGTGGTAATACCACCCACTACGCATGCGCAGTAGAACAAGCGTTCTGAGAACCCCAACATCTCGCCTTGCGGGGTCATCCGCCAAAGGTGCAGCAGTATTGAAAGCATACATGTAGAGCAAACAATAAGGTCTGGAATAGGTGATGTGGTACAGACAATAATGTCTGGAATAGATTATCTGGTACAGACAATAACATCAGTCCCATGAAGGATTACTGGCAAAAGTTAATCCCATGTAGGATGGATAGGTCAGTGCTGTCGGATTACTGGTACATAGTTCAGTCCCATGTGAGATTACTGCTGGATAGGCCAGTCCTGTGTAGGATTACCACTGGGTGGACCAGTCCCATGTTATTACTGATGGATAGTCACCTGTGGGATTACTGCTGGATAGTCCAGTCCCAAGTGGGATTACTGCTGGATAGTCCAGTCCCAAGTGAGATTACTGCTGGATAGGCCAGTCCTGTCTGGGATTACTGCTGGATAGATGAGTCTCGTATGGGATTAATGCTGGATAGGACAGTCCCGTGTGGGATTACTGCTGCATAGGCAGTCCCGTGTGGGATTACTGCTGCATACGGCAATCCTGTGTGGGATTATGGCTGAGGAGGCCAGTCCCGTGTGGGATTACTGCTGGATAGGCTAAACCTGTGTGGGATTACTGCTGCAAATTGCAATCCAGTGTCATATTACATCTGGATAGGTCAGTCCCATGAGAGATTACTGCTGCATAAGCCAGTCCTGTGTGGAATTACTGCTGGATAGGCCAGTCCCATGTTGGATTACTTCAGGATAGGCCAGTCCAGTCTGGGATTACTGCTGGATATGTCAGTCCCGTGTGGCATTACTGCTGGATAGGCCAGTGCCATTGAGATTACTGCTGGATAGGTCAGTCCCAAATTGGATTACTGCTGGATAGACCAGTTCGGTCTGGGATTACTGCTGGATAGTTGATTTCCGTTTGGGATTACAGCTGGATAGGTCAGTCCCGTATGGCAATACTGCTGGATAGGCTAATGCCATTTGGGATTACTGCTGGATAGGTCAGTCCCGTGTGGGATTACTGCGGGAGAGCTGTGACCTAGGAAAACATGAAACATGTCCATGAAGTTTTATAATCATCCCACGAAAGGTTCAACAAACTTTCCATGTACAAATCTACCTGTAAATTTTTGCCCAACAAAAACCTTATCAATGGAAAGATACAAAGTCTAAACTGCAATAATTAGGAAAAAAATTCATATTTAATGTCATATTTCTTAAATAGCACATGCACATCTTTGAATCACATTGAACTTGGGTAGCAAGTGTCAAACTCATCCAATGAAAGCGGACAGCTTCAGAAAACTTTCCGTGTACATGTATATACATGTGCATTATTATTGGCAGATTAAGACAAAACCCTCAAAATTTGAACAAAAATTAATATTTCATCTCCTAAATATCACAGGTACATCTTTTAATCATAAGAAACATGTGTACCAAGTTTCATAATCATTCAATGACAGCTGACAACTGCAGCAAACTGTGGTGTACAGATGTACATGTGCACTTCAGCTAAATGCAAAACTCAATCAGTTGCCATAATTTGGAGAAAAATTAATATTTCATCTCAAAAATAGCACAAGTAAATCCTCCAATCATAAGAAACATTTGTACCAAGTTTCGTAATCATCCAATGAGAGCTGACAACTGCAGCAAACTTATCATGTACATGTATATGTATACATGTAGAGACCTACATGTACAATATACCTAAACAGAAAACTCTTCATTTGCCATAATTTTGAGAAAAATTAATATTTCTTCTCAAAAATAGCACAGGTACATCCTCTTATCATAAGAAACATGTGTACCAAGTTTCATAATCATCCAATGACAGCTAACAACTGGAGCAAACTTACCATGGACATGTATATGTACAATTTACCTAAACAGAAAACTCCTCATTTGCCATAATTTGGAGAAAAATTAATATTTCTTGTCAAAAATAGCACAGGTACATCCTCTAATCATAAGAAACATGTGTACCAAGTTTCATAATCATCCAATGACAGCTGACAACTGCAAGAAACTTTCCAAGTACAGATGTACATGTGCACTTCAGCTAAACGCAAAACTCATTCTAGGGATTTTAACATTAGAGTACCCCAGGGGTAGTACCCCCAGGTGGCATACCCACCCCCCACATTTTTTATATTCTTTTTATATTTTTTCTAATTTTTCTAGATTTTTTTTTAACTTGCTAAACCAAAAACCCATTCATTTCCAGGCAGGGGACACCGACACCGACACCGACGCCGACGACGACATGCTCTTTCCCCCTCTCACAATATCTCCCCTTTACTTCGTAAGGCGAGATAAAAAGGGAGGTTATGGTGTCGAGATGGACAATTGGTCCATATGGGTCATGTGAGGTGTCATATTGAAACACTGGTGGAGTAAAGTCAGAATGGCAGTGATATGCACCTGCGCACTCGAGGATTAGTAGGAAAGGGGAGTTTCGGAAGTGCAAAGAAGCGTGTTTGGGGAGATGGGGCCATGTTCGACCTGGCTACCTGGTAGAGTTACCTCAACCTATGTGTGTGTATGGAGGACTTAGTGAGTGAATGATTTAAGGCCGCTTTCAACACTATTTCAGTCATATCACAACATTTGGTTCCTATTCCTTTTCACACCCAGAAACCACACGGGTAGTGTTCTATTCCGGGACCCACAGGGGGAGTAAGTGAGTGGTCATATAAGGTTGTTTGTATATAAGCCATTAAAAATGTCTTACGGATGAACTTGATGCTATTACTGTACAGACATGTATTCACATGGGATTTCTCGACTCTCCATACTACAATCCCTCATCAAGACCTTACTGACCGTCTAAGTTCATTAATAATATCTGTGTTCAAGAAAATTGATTGCCGATATATTAATGTCAGAAGCCATAAAGCATTCTTTAGCTCGACTATATACAAGGGATATTATTCATGGGATGTTTCTTTGTTTATAGAGTTGCTTGAATTTCTCATTAAAAATATTTTTGTGAAAAATTTGGTAACAATACATCAACAGCAAATAGATATTCCAATGGGTACTGATTGTGCACCCGTTGGCTGACCTATATCTGTTCTATTTTTTTATGACTTCGACTGTATGCAGGCGTTTTCAAAAACCAATCAATTCAAAGCCTGTTCCTTCTCATTCACCAAATGCTACATGTAAATGATCTTCTCGCAGTGAATAATCGCTATATGAATATGAATTGCAAGCACCTAAAAGGTGCGCTGACCTCTCAGCCCGGTTTTTTTCCCTTGTCATGTATAGGATATGTTTCGCGTGATATACATGTATGTACTGTACATATAATAGATTCAAATTGCATAAAATGTTTTAGCGCGAGCGCCGAGGCGGGATTACAGCATGCATGAAAGTGTAGCTTTATCAGTGGCAACTATCAGTGGGAAGGGAAGATCATGCATGAGCAAGTATGATAACAGGTTAGGCCTTTTTTTTTTATTGATTGGTTTACGGATCCGCCGACCTTCATTTTGCCAAAAGTGAAATAAAAATAAAATTGGATTTTCGATTTTTTTTTTATTTCTGTTGTATCCGCCGATGTGTCACATTTGCTGACCTCTCTGTCGGAAGAATAAAAACATAAAATTCGCAATATTGGTCTCATTTTAATACTTGCTGTGCGTAAAACATCTTATATAAATTCTTCACGCTCGAGTTCGCACGAGTTCAACACTCTGCAGACATCTTGGTCTTGGAGGCTGGTTACTTCCCTTGGTTACAGTGGTGGTGGTTTCCGACTTCCAGGTTACCTTCGGCTGTAGTTCGGGGACCAGACATGACATCATTTCAACGGCGCAGTGTTTGAAGCCAAGATGGCGGGTTCGGCCTCGCGGTGGTTTTCACTGACTCTTAGACAGGACGCGACCGTCCTTTTCAAGGGCTTTGTCGGTCCAGTAACTGCTGGGACGGTGGGGGACTTGGTCTTGAAGGAGATCAGTGACAAAGACATATCTGCCGGCCTCAGTCTGTCCAAAATAACAGCAGGAAACAGGACTTGTCCTGTCAACATCCGCCGATGTGTCACAACACCCCTATTGAAGTGTTGGTTTCACGCAAAGCGACTGAGCTTTTATTATTCCATGTACAAGATGGTGTTTTT